>JANHGB010042428.1:2373-27136 GCA_026283785.1 Coracopsis vasa
TGATAAGTAGGAGTCCAGGATGATTGTTATGTCTGTAATGTTAACGAACCAATTAAGCTGGTATAAGCATCTACTGCACATGCTTCGAAGGCTGCCAGAAGTGATGAAGATTGTTGGAAGAAGAGACCACCACCACATTTTTGTACACATGCAGGAAACTTTCTAGAAAATGATGTAATCCATACATAGCCTCATAAATATGTATGTATGCCCACTGGCTATATAAGGAGGGCTTGTGTAGCAATACAGGGACACACATTAGGAGGAGCTATCCCCCCTGTCTTCCAGGGCCATAATAAAGAACACCTGCTTGTCAACTAGAAAACTGTTGGCAAGTTTGTTCCTGGAGTTTTCTCCAAATCATGAGTTAGTGCCACATGCGAAAGCGTGAAGGGATATCTGAGCCAAGAAAGTGCTGGGTACTACCACAATTCTCCTTGCATTTATTTTTGCTGAGTTTAGACAGTGTTTTTGGACACTGTCTTACTACTCTCTTGGGAAAACAAGTCTATCAAGTGCCAGCATGAGCAAAAGAAGACAGTTATATTAAAGAGCCCAGCATCTACTTTTAGTGCCCATGCATTTAAATAGACTTAATGGCATCCTTTTGTTTTTCTGTGTTCCAGAACTCCATTTCCCCAATGTGAATAATGAAGGTCCTCAGAAGAAAACTAGTTTCTGTTTTAAATACATCAATAATATCTATTTTCTCTTGAAGAGACAATCTCCCAAAATACCTTTTTCTTCCTGACTCCTAACACATTTTATAAACATGAAGTGAAGATATCAGAGCTTTGTTCCATTCTAACAGAGGATGACAAGCAGAGCTCCCCAGAACGGGGAAATAATTGCTGAAATAACTGCTTTGTATGATATGGCATGGTGATGGTATCCAACCTCTGCAGATCCAGCAGAGTCTAGTTTGAACACGTCCCCTTAGGTCTCAACCTGTCTCCTTTTTCTTCCTTACACACCCACACATTGCCTGACTCTTGCTCTGATGGCCTGACCAGACATCAACATGCAATTAGCCCACTCCTCTGACATGACCCAGACTAGAGCAGCAGCTCCAGGCAATATGCATCAGGTCCAGCTACTCAGGAAATGTTTGCCAGACAAACAGCCATGAGCCATCTCCCTGGGAGGAAGACCCCAAGGACCTAATCCAGCCAGACAAATGGAAACTGGAACCAGCTGTTAGAGAGAACATTAGTGGGTTAGAAAGCAAAACCAAAAAACCCACGGAGCTCACAACTACCAAAAATCAGTCTCCAGAAGACCTCTCCAGGAGGTTTGGATTAACAGATAAAATTAGAACAGTACCATTTGGTGCAGTAGGTGGTGACCAGACACCAAAGTATTTTGGCAGATATTCTCGCAGCTCCAGAAGAACGCTGTCGCAACAGTCAGAGTCATAAACCTGAAATAAATTAGGGAGGGGTGGAGAGATCAGTTTAAAACATTCATTTTATACTTCCAATTGTCCCATAATTATAATTTCTTAGTCTTTGTTTTCATATGTTTAAGATTTCTACTTTGCATTTAAAAAACATACAAGATGAAGATGATAATTATCACAATCCAACATAAATGAATGGTATACCTTCTTTCAAATTTAAAAGTGGAAAAAAATGTATCAACTCTAAGACTAATTTATGGCTTCACTTGTGTAAAAATTCTAAGCTGCAATTGTTAGCATCAAAGCCTATTCAGCAAAAAGGGGGTTTTCCCATCCTGGATCCAAGACTGCATAGGATTACTACATAGTATCATATATCTGAAGCTTTTTTAAGTCATATCAAGTAAAGCATATAAGCTCAGCCTGGATAGTATTCCCTCATTTCCTCCAAATTAACTCATCCTGTAACTCCATCACACAGAAAATGCACAGTTCAGATATATTTCTTTTCATTTGCTTTAACGCTTCCAACAATTTTTGCAGCTTCTGTAAGAAAACCAAGTCTGGGTATATTCCTGAAGGAGTAAAACTTCAGAGAGTTAAAACAAAGCCTTGGATACTATCTTCTACAGAATCCCATGACTGTCACCAGCTTGCAGTGTTAAGAGGGTTTCAAAACCATTCCCTTGACCAGATTCCCCTCACCCTACCTCACCTGAAGATCTAGTTACAGACATAGGGGATATCCTACAGCACGGTTCAACATGCTTGGCGAACTAAAAGATCTGTAACCACACAAGTACAGGTTACAATGATTATTACTGCATTTAGGAACCATCCCATCCTAATCCCCTTGCAGCAATCCCAGTTCTGATGCTATCAGACTTGTGTCCTGTCCTGCAGCAGCTGCACAGCAATACCCCCAGATTCTGCACACCAGTGACCAGGGCAAGCCAACAATTCTGCTTTCACTTCAGCACACAATGCACAGGAGTGCAGTTAGAGCCAGCTGCAAACCCAGAAGCAATGCAAAAAAGTATTAAGGTGTTAACAGAGCTCTGCAACATTGGCTCAGCTAGCTGCTTTGAGATCCACATTTAACTATGGTTGGGGAATATCTAGTGATGGAAATGACAAAGGGTAGGTATTGCAAAAGACATGCTTTAAGCATTGTAGTATTAACACATCTAGGGAGGAAAAAACAAAAAGCCAGACCTGAAGTCCAATTACTATTTTAGAGCATCAAGGCAAAGCCTATGATCACTGATGCTGTGTAACTCTAGACAGAGCCTCATGCAGCAACAGAATGTTAAAATTAGTCAGTGCGGGTTTGTGCTATATTTAGTTTTCATCACAGAAACCTTAAACTGGGCGAACTCAAATCACCAGTGTGCTTCAAACGCACAGTGCTGTTCCATAGCCCTTTAGGCACATTTAATAGGGAGCTCTCCTCGGTTTGTAACAGCCACAACTCTGACACCTTCATGCTAGCACTGTTACAGGGTAGTGACCAGGAAGGAAGTGATACAACCAAACCCACACTGACTTTTCATTACAGCATTTAAGTTGAGCCATTCATTTAACTAACTCATAGTATAAAACCCCTTTTAAAGACCCTAAAGAAAGGGCTGAATCCTCAAGGCTCAAACCACACAAGTACGTGCACAGCATGATGTAACGCACTGACATGCACCTACCGCCACACCCTCTACCACTATGGTTGCTATCTTAAGCATACAAGAGTTGCTGGGTGTGTATCTTACAAGTCACAGTGTCACATCACAGGGCAGTGACCTCTTTTTCACAAGTCCTAGTTGTGGCAAGCTGGCACAACCTCCGAGATCTACAGGCCTACTTTTCCTTTGTGTTAACTCAAGATGGTATGGTGATACTCTTGTGCTCCAAGACAAAAGAGCTTGCCTGTCCCTGGGATCAGTGGCTGCTGTTTGTTTTTATTTACGCAACATTTCTTTGCTGAGCCTAAGGCATTGCCAGCAGAAGACAGAAGCCTGCAGCGTAGCTTGATTCTACTAGTCTAAGGAAGAACAAAAAATTAAGGGTGGGAGAGAAGAGAGAGAAAAAGATTAGCACCACTCAGATGCTGAAGCAGAGACTCATCCACTGCTATCTTTTGGAAGAGAGTTCACTGTTCCCCACTGTATAGAGGACTGTTTCTGGGCCAGGAGTCCAGCACTGACTGGTGGAATTACTTCACACTGTGGGTATTTTCACACAAGTAGTACAAAGCAAATTTTCACTTACTGTGGTATTTTATTATCATAGCACCTCATAGCAAAGACATGGAACCACACTGCACCCAGCACAAATACTCTTTTCCCAGGTGGATCTAACCGGATCTGTGAGGCACTAAACTATCATGCAGTATCACGTCTTTACATGGAAGGAAGTATATATATTTAGGATAGGTCAAAGTGGAGAGAGATGGAAGCAACAAGTGCAGCAGATGAGGAGAAACACTCAATGTAACTGGGGGAAAAAAAACAACCAAACAGGCAATAAGAATTCATTTGTTTAACCTATTGGTAAATACGTTCTGAGAAAGTGACATGTCAGGACACCACTTCCAATTTTTAAGAGACAGTACTCTTGCTTTGACTCACTTTCTAATCACCAACCTAAGACAATTAAATCTAGCAACTTAGCAAGTAGCCAGGAGTATGCCCCTGTGCATTTCAAATAGTAGGATACAATAAAGATATTCACATAATTTATAATGGGGTGTAATAGCCCATAGTCAACACCAAGTGGGGAAAAGAGCTCCAAGAGTGGTATCTTCCAAGTAGTCTAGCCTTTCACACACTGGTATCAAGTCATTTTAAATGGCAACAAAACTCACAGCAATGCATTGTTCAGTATCATTAATTCAGCATAACTAGGTGCATTATTTCTGTCTCTCAAGAAGTTATCTTGCTCCCAGAAACAGTAATGAATTCCTCTCATCAGCTTGACGTAACATGTACAAAGCACTTATTTGACCTTAATATAGACTTCAATTTCTCCCTGTAATGTAATTGCACGTCAAACAAGAATAAGCACTCAGTTAATAAAGATCAGAGGAAGTCATTCGGTGTGGGCAAAACAACAAAACCAGACATTTCAGGAACTATACTCCTTCACATGCAGGAGAACCATTTCTGCTCATTAGAGCGGGGCCTTATATACAGCACATAGGCATTTCTTCCCATTTCATACAACCTGCAAGCTACACATTTAGATGTCATTCAGAATGCCAAATATAAATGTATACATCACAAAACCATCCCTAAAATTACACAGGATATTAACTGTGCAGCGCATGCCCTGAAAGGTATCACTACCAATACTGCTGGAAAACTCAGGGAAGAGACAGGTTATCATTTACCCCAGGACAACCTTTAGAAATAAGCCATTCTATTTTTACTTATATCGGCAATATTCCAAGTTAATTTCAAGAAGCTGCACTTTCTTTTAGTGTAAAAACAGGCCCATTTTTTCCAGCATACACTTACAAATGTAAGTTATTTCTGCTTTACAGGTAACTGTACAGGTTCTGAGGCTATCAGACTCATGTCCTGTCTCGCAAACCAGCAGCAGCTGCACCAGCATCTTCATCCAACAAATCAAGAACTACAAAACAATTCAATGTCAGCTCAACCAGAGAAGATATCCCTTCTATGTATCACAGGCTACATTATTCCAACAGTACAAACTGGAGATACAAAATGTAATAACTGTTGGGCTTAAAAGCAAGTAAACAGGATGCTGACATCTGGAAGGCTCACAACACAACCATTACAAATCACAGCAACTAACTCATAGGAAGAATATGCCCCAGATATGTCCTGAGGCAGCTCAGACAGTCTAATAGACACTATGAAGTCATAATTTCCAGTTACTCAGGACTTCTTAATTCTGAAGCAAATTTACCATCCCTTAGTTTTTAATCCAAAGTACACTCTGTTTTGGTAAGTCTGATCCAAACAGATTCATCTGGTTTTTAATGCAAACAGGAGCTGCTTGGGAGAACAGGAATGTTCTTTTCCTTATTTAAAACAGCACAACATTTAGGTTTTTTTGTTTTCTAAAGATCAGCTAATCACATAAATCACAAAGCGAGAATAAAACATGTTTAAATTTCATCAGGAAACTAGTTCTGGCAGTACGGACCTGTCTTCAATTGTCTTGATGAAAAAATACGACATTGACAAAAATGTAGTCTAAAGAGAATCTTCTAAAGTACACAAAAGAGTTGATTTAAAAGAATATATATTTTATATTTGCATTTATTTTAAAGCTATTTAAGTAGGAAACTTTAAATGCCAGAGTAGGCATATCAGTCTAAAACATCACCTTTTTTTATTGCCAGCTATCAGAAGGTGCCCCTTAAAAGCAGCAGCACTATAGCTTGCAGAGTCTCAGCATACACAACCAGCTGCCAACGTCAGGCAGAGAGCTCAGCTTCCAATACGTTTTTGGGAGCAGGTGTTGAGGGGTGGGAAGCAGTTAATAAGCGATGTGCTCAAATTAGCAAATGCAAGATTTACAGATGATAGTGCAACCTTAATTCTGTCTCCCAATATGTACGCATTATATTACAGACTTTAATTACCTGAGCGTACACTGCATTTCCCTCCAGACTGCTACATCACCCAGTTACACTAGGCAGGTACAAGGGCCAAAAAAAATGAGGTTGAAACAGCAGCTGTGATTTCAGCAACTCATAACTGCTTGGCTTTACAACTTAGCTTCTTTTTTCATAGTACCACCATCATGGTCTGACTTGCGAGTGCCCACAGTATTTGTTTCCACAAATATGATTGGAATTGAGCCAGCTTTGCTTATATTCAAACTATCTGATACCAGAGTAACTCCAAAAGTTAAATATTTCTGAATGCTGTTATACTAAATGCTATTATACTGAATTGCATATTTTACTAATACATCGATAATACTATACATGAGATCGTAATCATTATTCTCACACCTACAGAAAAACAAACAAATAAAATCTGAAAACAAATCAGAATATATTCCCACAATCTGAGCACATAAATGGATTTTCAAATAAGAATGGCGCACACTTGTGACAATCACATCGTTTTTCCAAGTGTCAGGGGAAAAAAAATTATAGCACAGTTAGTCATCTCACCTTCCAAAAAAAAAAAAATGAAGGCTGTGAAAATAACTTCCAAAAGTCTCCCAAAGAGATACTTATTTGGTCATGTTTATCAACCAGTCATTCTCTAACAATGCCAAAAAACAGTAGGTCTTATTTCATCCACTTCCACATGTTTTATGTAGTCAAATTTAGGCTGACTCTAGCAAGATTTGCAGCCCCAGGCATGGAATCATCTTTACAAGAGGGAAAGCAAACCCTGACCCATTTCTGAGGATGTGGCAGAGCTTCAAAACTTCAGCAGACAGAAGGAAAAAAATGAAAAGGCAGCAGTCAAGCACAGCCATTACAGCAATGCTGAACAAACAGCACAGTAGAGCTGCATGTGAAGAGCTGCAAGAGTCGCAGACACCATACACAACGAGTCACTCTGAAACAGTCAGAGGTAAGTTTGATAGACAGATGGATGCAGCCCCTCTTTCTTTCCAATAACCACTTACTGCAGAGGCAAGGCATTTAAGTATTCTGAAAGACATAAGTAGGCACCTGATGCTGCCCCATCACCAGCAAAAAGGGTTGTTTCCCTCTCCACAGGACAGCAAACTCCCTTCTCATCTTTTATCCCACAATATTTTTGGGCAACTGAAAATTAACAATAAAGCAAGTTTAAACTATTTCCTTTAATCGCACCCCCCCTACAACTAAACATGACACCCAGCTGAGGACTGAACAGGGCAGTGGGCATCAGGACCTTCTTGGTCAAAACTGGAAAATTACAAGATCACGTTTCATCAGCAATCTCCTGCCACAGAACTGAGCTTCCTCTTGCCTTCAATCTCTCCTAGGTTCACAACTCAGCAGCACAATCAGATGTTACATTCAGCTTCAACTGTGCAGGAGCTGGAGTCTTCCATCAACTTCAGAGCTCTTTGAAGTCAAAGATAATTCTCTTTTCACGATGTGCAACAAACCCAGATCCCTCAAGCACCACTATCACCTGTTAAGCAGTCTCCTAAGTAGGTCATGAGACTTTTTAGTGAATATAGTCCAAAAATAGATGACAAACTGCACATCAAGGTCTCTACTCCAGAATGTACATTCCCTTGGCTCAGTTATGTCAATGTGCATTATGATAGCTTGGAACAGAGTTCACATTAGGCACTCTCCACTAGAGACCAAAATAAAGAGAACCCAGCCTAAAAAAAACAAAAAAAAAACAGCCTAAAAAAAAGGCATACTACTGGTGGTCATCTGATAAGGAGGTTTCAATTTTAACGCACTAAATACTTCTCCCATTCTTACTTGCTCTTCCTTCTTCATTTGACAACACTTACCATTCACCCAACAGAACTGTAGTGATGCTGTCCTCAAGTTACCCACTGCAAAAACTCAAGCTACCAGCAGCCAGAGATCCAACAAATTTCAAAACAAGTCAAGTTGCTTTGCCAGTGCAATGCATGAAGTGGTGCAACAGGAATGCTGCTTTGCATTTTAAGGAAAGACATGGACCTGGTCAGAAACCACCACCTTGACACATCCAAATCCTCACTGATGCAAAAGCAAGTTAAACAAAGACAGCAGCCAGAGTGTTTTCATACAACTTCCTGCTCCAAGATGGTGGGTTTTTTTGAAGCAACTCCAACTATTGAAGAGCTACCAAAAGCTCCTCTGCCAGCAACAGACTCTAGTTTGAGATGAAAACACTTGACATGACAGGGGCGACTAGTAGCAATCCTTCTAAAAAAAAAACCAAATGGACAGAGAATAATAGCACCTACTAAAAGTAATTTTAGTTGATGGCTTGTGATTCTAGGAAAGTATGCAGTAGCTCCTTCCACATGGACTAAAAATAACACCCCAAAAGCTATTCTTATATTTTCTACTGAAATAGAGCGATTTTCAGTTGTTCAGTAAGATACACTAACATCAAAATAGAGGCATTTTTTTGTTTGCTTTGAATAATCAATTCTTTGGAGTCCCACCTACATTTTTGTTTGTGCAAAACTGAAAGTTATATAATCAGCTGTGAGCCTACATGTTTCTTTTACTCACCAGTCTGATGGACAAGCATACTGGCTCTTGCTTCCCAAACCTGCAAATAACCTTCTTGCTCACCACTGGCAAGG
This sequence comes from Coracopsis vasa, assembly GCA_026283785.1. NCBI lineage: Eukaryota > Metazoa > Chordata > Aves > Psittaciformes > Psittacidae > Coracopsis > Coracopsis vasa. The sequence continues at coordinate 11,015 of JANHGB010042428.1, forward strand.
AAGGAAAGAAGCAAGGCTAAACTGTGTTAGAACACGGAGGCAGAAGAAACCAAAAAAGAGCAGTAATAATACCACTAAGAAACCTTAGGAAGACTTTGATCAGTGTCTGCTCCAGCAAGGCAGAGAAAAAGTCTGGGTAACTGGATTCTGTAACACTCAGGCATGGTAAGCCAAGTAATTTGTTTTGCTTTATCAGTAATATACACACATACATGTACATATATTTATATAATACACACACGCTCAGAAAAATAAATACAAAAAGACTGAAAAATAATTGCTACCAAATTGCTCCCCAAGTATTGAATATTACAGGAGTTTTAACAAGCACGTTATAAGCAGTGGGACATTCAACATAATCATAGAATCAACTCAGCTGGAAAGGACCTTTAAGATCATCAAGTCCAACCGCTACCCAAGGACTGCCAAGTCCACCACTAAACCATGTCACTAGGCACCTTATCTACATGGTTTTTGAAGACTTCCAGCAATGGTGACTCCACCGCTTCCCTGGGCAGCCTGTTCCAATGCCTGACCACCCTTTAGGTGAAGAAATATTTCCTAAAATATCCAATCTAAACTTTCCCTGGTGCAGCCTCCCCATTTTCTCTTGTTCTATCACTTGTTACTTGGGAGAAGAGACTCGCCACTTCCTCACTCCAACCTCCCTTCAGGTAGCTGTAGAGAACAATAAGGTCCCCCGTGAGCCTTCTCTTCTCCAGACTAAACAATCCCAGTTCCCTGAAACATTCCTCATAAGGCTTATTCTCCAGACCCTTCACCAGCTTTGCTGCTCTTTTCTAGACCCTGTTCCAGCACCTCAATGTCTCTCTTGTGGTGAGGGGCCCAGAACTGAACACAGTATTCAAGGCGCAGCCTCACCAGTGCTGAGCGCAGGGGTATGATCACTGCCCTGGCCCTGCTGGCCCCATTATTTCTGATACAGGCCAGAATGCTGTTGGCCTTCTTGGCTGCCTGGGCACAAGCTGACTTATGTTCAGCAGCTGTCAATCAGCACCCCCAGGTCCCTTTCTGCCGAGCATCTTTCCAGCCACTCTACCGCAAGCCTGTAGCATTCCATGGGGTTGTTGTGACCCAAGTAGAGGACCCAGCACTTTGCCTTGTTGAGCCTCATACTACTGGCCACAGCCCATCGATCCAGGCTGTCCAGATCCCTCTGCACAGCCTTCCTACCCCCCAGCAGATCAATGCTCCTGACCAACCAGATGTTGTCTGCAAATTTACTGAGGCTGCACTCGATCCCCTCATCCAGACCATCAGTAAAGACATTAAACAACACTGGCCCCAACACCAAGCCCCGAAGGACATCACTACTGACCAGTTGCCAACTACATGAAACACCATTCATCACTACTCTTTGGGCTCAGCCATCCAGCTAGTTTTCAATCCAGTGAAAAGTACACATATCCAGGCCATGAGCAGCCAGTTTTTCCAGGAGATTGGTGTGGGAAACAGTGTCAAATGCTCTAGTGAAGTCCAAACAATGTCTACAGCCTTATCAACCAGATGGGTCACATTGTCATACAGGGAGATCAAGTTGATCAAGCAGCACCTGCCCTTCATGAACCCATGCTGACTGGGCCTGATCCTCCAGTCTTCCCGCATGTGCTGTGATCTCACTCAGGATAACCTGCTCCATGACCTACCCCTGCACTGAGGTCAGGCTGACAGGACTGTAGTTTCCACGGTCCTCCTTCCTGCCCTTTTTGTAAAGAGATGTGATGCTGGCCAGCCTCCAAACCTCTGGGACCTGCTCACTAGACCAGGACTGCTGATAAATGATGAACAGTGGCTTGAACTCATCTGCAAGCTCTCTTGGGTGGAACCCATCTGGCCCCACAGACTTGTGTACATCTAAGTGGAGCAAGAGGTTACTAGTAATTTCTTCCTGGATTATGGGGACTTGAATCAGCTCCCATCTTTGCCATCCAACTCAGGAGACTGAGTACCCTAAGGATGGCTTGTGTGACTATTAAAGACTGAAGCAAAGGCGGCATTAAATACCTCAGCCTTTTTATCATCCTTGGTCACTACGTTTCCCCTAGCATCTAGTAAAGGATGGAGGTTCGCCGTGGCCCTCCTTTTATTGCCAATATATTTGTAAAAATACTTTTTATTATCTTTTATAGCAGTGGTCAGATTTAGTTCCAGCTGTGCCTTTGCCTTTTTAATTTTCATGCATTACCTAACAACGTCTTTGAACTCCTCATGGGGTGACAGTCCCTTCTTCCATAGGTGATAGATTCTCTTATTTTTTCCTGAGTTAGAGCAGTATCTCCTTGTTCAGCCAGGCTGGTCTCTTCCCCACCAGTTTGATTTTCAGCACATGGGGCCTGCCTGCTCCTGCACCTTGCAAATTTCATTCTTGAAAAGTGTCCAGCCTTCCTGGACCCCTTTGTCCTTCAGTAATGTTTCACAAGGGATTCTCTCAACCAGCATCCTAAATAGGCCAAAGTCAGCCCTCCGGAAACCTAAGGTGGCAGTTTTGCTGACCTTCTTCCTGACTTCTCCAACCATCAAAAATTCTACCATTTCATTTTGCCTCAGCCAGCCTCCAACCAGCACATCACCCACCAGTCCTCTGGGAACAGCAAATCCAGCCAGGCATCTTCCCTGCTCAGCTCATGTACCAGCTGGGTCAGGAGCTTATCTTCCACACCCTCCAAGAACCTCCTGGCCTGTTTCCTCTCTGCTGTATTGTATTTCCAGCAGACATCTGCTAGGTTCAAATCCCTCACGAGAACAAGGGCTAGCAACTGTGAAACTTCTCCCAACTGAAGAATGCTTCATGCACAGTTTCATCCTGGTTGGGTGGTCTGTAACAGACTCCTACTAGGATATCCACTTGGCTGGCCTTCCCCCTGACCTTCACGCACAAACATTCAACCTTCTCGCTTATCACATTAAGTTCCAGGCAGTCGATGCATGCCCTGACATACAGCGCAACCCCATCACTTCTTCTTCCTTACCTATTCCTTCTGTAGCCATCCACTGCAGCACTCCAATCATGCAAATCATCCTACCACATTTCTGTGGTGGCAACTGTGTCATGGTTTTCCTGCTGCACAATGGCTTCCAGCTCCTCCTGTTTGTTGCCCATGCTATGGGCATCAGTATATACGCATTTAAGTTGCCCTGTGTATCTGGCCTCCAACAGTGGCATGGCACACCCTGGCTCATTTCTAGCAAGCCTGGTTTTATCCCTTTCTCCCTTCGAACCTAGTTTAAAGCCCTCTCTATGAGCCCTGCTAACTCCTGAGCTAGGATCCTTTTCCTCCTTTGGGACAGGCATATCCCATCTGCTGCCAGCAGGCCTGGAGCATGTAAATTAACCCATGATCAAAAGTCCCAAAATTCTGACACTAGCCAGGAATGAATTTTCATGATTTTCCTGATGCTTCCACTGTTACTGCTTGTGACTGGCAGGAGAGATGAGAAAGCTACTTGGGCTTCTGAACGAGCCACCCCGTGGCCCTGAAGTCCTTCTTGAGACCCTTCAGCCTTCTTGTTGATGAGACTTCCTCACTGCCCACCTGAAAGACTAGTAAAGGATAGTAAACATTAATATTTAATAGAGCTTTTAATTTCCTTATAGTTAATCTGGTACCTGGATGACCAAGAACATTGTATTCCACCATATGCACTGGTGATTCACATCTCTTTGCATACATAACACAGTCTTTATGCAACATTCTCATATTACAAGCCTCTTTTTTTTTTTATTTGGAAACTGGAATTCTTGTTTTCAGAGACTGAATATATCTTCCTTTTCTTTCAAGGAGGCAACCTACACCTTCCTCAATCCCATACTGGCAGCCCACCAGCCATATCTTACTTTTAAATAAGTTTATTATGTACAAAGTACTATATTTTCTGTGTAACACCAACATACCTTTAATGAGTTTATCCATATTCTGAAATATTCGTAACTGAAGTTTAAACAAGATTTGATCCAGCACTTGCATGACCCTCTAGCACAGCAGGAGCACTGTACTGTAACTTAATTCAATTTAACATACTGTGGATAAGAACATTAAAACTATGCATTATTGCTTTATTTTCAGCTAGATCTACTCTCAAGGAAGAATCTTCCTCAGAATCAGGTTGGTAGGAGAACTGGATTTTTTTTTCATGTTTTCTTACATAGCATGGACTGTAGACTACTCAGTAGTTGTACTCCACCCAGAAGTTCCCCGATAGCATCAAATTGCAATAATGGCCTTTTACTGTCTCCTTTTATGAGGTTTTCTTAGATTTATTAAAGCAAGTTATAGTTTATTCTGTGGTATACAATACACAAGGAGCACAGCAAAGAGATGCTCACCAGACCCTTCTAAGTTAACCTTCTACCATGCAGCGTGTCCCTTCCAAACTGATTTTGCTACAGCGTACAAGAATTACAAATCTGTCATACTTTTTAAATCTTACTGTCCTGGTATAGTAGGCTTTCTGACATCTAATAGTGGTCTGAAGTACAAAAGAAAAGTGTTTATAGGACAGTAGTAGGAACTCATCAGATTCTTAGACCTACGCTTCATCTCTCTTAGACAACTCCTAATGTGAAACAGATTTGGATACAAGCTGCCAGTATTTCAAAATTGGTCAAAAAGCCATTTTCTTCTCATCAGCTGAGGAGTACTGCATGATCTTTCTTTTATTACAATGCTTCTGTCCAGGCTTGTGGTTTAGAATATGAGGCAATATCACACACTGGTTTGGGAACTTAAATTTGCTTCTTTTCCCCAGCAAGACAGAATCTCTCCCAGACAGATTCTCAGCAGGAGGAATGATGTCAAGGGCAGAAATTGGCTGTATCAGAATATGCTCACTGTGTTTGCAAACAGGTAATTTGTACACTTCAGTACAGGTGCCTCTTCTGGACACGTGGCAGGATCTAGAAGCACCAGAATGTGACATGGCCAAAGATAACCATTCAGGACATTGAACTACAGCTCCAAATGTCATATTAACAAAAAGTTTGGGCACAGCGTTGCATCCTCAAAATAAGATGCTAAGAGAACTGTGCATCATATTTTTCCAAGCTTTGTCCTTACAAGACTGAAAATCAGAACCTTAGCTGGAGACTTGATCACAGGATAAGGATATTTTAGTACACAATAGCAGCATGACAGCCATCAGCCATTCCTTTTTCAGTCAAGGGTAATCATCTAAATCAAGACTATAAAACCAGTTAACTGAGTTTACAAAATAGGGTAATTCATCCTGAAGCAAGACACTTCCAATCCCTCCCCTTTTCCGTCACGAGCAGAGAACAGTTGACAGAACACAGGCTGCCTTATCATGATTTGTGCTATATAGGCTAAAAGAGGGCTGAGCTTTATGAGTCAGTTCTTGCAACTCCATGCAAAAGCTTCTAGGCCAAAACACATCTTTCAGGCTGCTGGCTTGATTTTATGCCATGGAGGGGGAGGGAAGTCACCAGAAGTCTTCTGCACTGCCTGAAGCTGCTTGAATACTAATTAAAATTAGACAATGCAAAAAAGAAGAAAGCATCAAGCAGTAGTGAAAAGCCACAGCACAGGAATAGTGGCAGGTTACTGACAATCAAGTAAGTAACATAGTAAGTAGAAAATTATTGATAATGCTCCAAGTGGGCACACTCCCTGCACATTTCTTCTCTGTAACCACAGAAGCACAAGGAACTATGGCTTTGGGAATATTAACGTAATTGGGTCTTCACTAACATGCTATCCTCTAGTCACAAATTCAAAGACTGTCACAAGACAGACGGCAGAAGTTGAACAAACAATAGCAATTCTGCCTTATGTCAGATTTTAAAATAAGCTAGTAAATTCTTTAGGGGAAACAAAACAGAAAGACAGGTCATTGCCCTATTGAAACCTGCATTATAATGCAGCCAACAAAAGTTCAGAAGAACAATTGTACAGGCTGCCATAAAACCATTGCTTCCTAAACCTTCAAGTGCTTGACTCTCACCTAACTAACTTAAATCTCTTTTACATGCTGAAGCTATTTGTGTCTTACATCCTGGCTTTGTTTTCAGAACATGCAACAAGAGTGAAAAACAATTTCTATTATCTGCAGTGATAACAGCTTCCTTGCATTCATATTATATGTCCGCAGGGCTTGAACCCTGAACTTTCAGACTACTGCTATGGCAGTTAACAGAGCCATCATTAATTGGCAATGGGTGGAAGATCTGTTATCCAGAAGGGCCAGGTGATTAGGCCGATTATCTTTTCCCAATGCTACGTGGGGTAAATCAGCTCCCTTGGTTCCCAAGCATTGGGACAGAGATAGAAGGCTGCCAGAGCTGAGCTGGGACTGGGAGAACCCCATCTACCTTGTCATTCCAACCCTCCTTAATCACCCTTGCACTCTGAGACAAAGGTATCTGAGCATTTGGGCACGACTTGCAATAAACATTCTCAGAAACCTTATAGTACTGCAGGAATGTTATTTGGAGCCATAACTTGACTCCAAGCCATGACCTGCAGCCACTAGCAAACAGGAAAAAAAAAAAAAAAAAGGGTAAGTGATGGAAGTCGTCCATGCTGCCAGAGCTTTCTCAGAACAGTCTTCAGCAAGCGGGATGAGGGGGAAGGTATACTTATACCCCAAGCATACCGCAGTCACCATAAGAAAGCAGAAGGGCAATTCAAACAAAAGTTTAAAGGAACACTGATTGATCTGTTAAGCATAAAAACCCAGTTTATTACCTACTGCATTAGTAGGTTTCGAAACTTCAGTATGCCATGCTCAGAACAGGTACACACAGTAACAAAGGTTTACAGCCCCACGGAGGGAATGCCAGAGTGAAAGAGTTGACATTTCAGAACAGTTCAGCATCCTTCTCTTGTTCTGTTGAACATAATAAACACTCAATCTCTTAGGGCTAAACACATAGCTTGTAGGAAACGGTAGTCATGAAGGCAACATTAACAACTGTAAATTCTCTCTTCCTCAGTTTTAAATAATTGCAGCCCAAGCTCTATGCTTTTGTGCCTGCAAAAGCAGCTTGCCCTATTTAAAGCTTGATGTTCCAGCTTCCTCCCATTCTTCAGGGCACCAACAAGACAGTAGTTTCTGCAGTGCTACATTCTTGATGTGATAACTTAAGAAAAAACCCTGTTCTGAAGAAGATAGCTCTGAAACAGGAAGACAGAGTTATGCTAGCACATAGTGCTCTTGGGTACAGCCTGGCTTGTTTGAGACAAGAGCTCTGTATGCAGCTAAGCAGGGGGTTTCACCTCATACGGTGACAGCACTAACCTTCTCAAAGGATGCTTTTCTCACAGTTCCTAACTCAGCTGCCAGAAGAGATCACCGTAGGAGGGTTGATGGGTTTCTTCCTTTCCCTATCCCAGCGCTGCTGAATTAAATCAGACTGCTCTGCATGTATAAATGCACCCTGGCATAAAGCAGGCTGAAGCCAAATACTTAGAACACATCAAGCAGTAGCCTGGTTCTGTGGATTTCTTAGCGTGCATGTGTAGGCAGCATACCATAAACACACACTGCCTTTTACCAATTTATATGCTTTAATGGAAATGGGTCACTACTACATAATATATTATACTATATTTTTGAACACTATTTTCCTATTTCCACATCTCTGTATACTGCTCCCTCCTGAAACTCCTTTAAAAAGTCCTTTAAAGTGCCTCCACCTACAGGTTCTCTCCGAGTATTTCCATTGGATAGAAACAACAGATCATCAGTGTAAATAGCCCTTAAAAAAACACAACCCTTCTACTTCAGTTTTTTCCCCCACTCTCTTGCTGCTCATACCTACTGAAAACGGAGCATTTTTTAGCTACTCAAGGTGAAAAAACTCAATTTCTTACCCAGGTAAGGGTACCAGAAGACCTGGTGAAACACTCCATAGTTATGCAGCCTATGTTTGTAAAAAGTTCATGCCCTCAGGTACAGGAATGGAGTTTACAGGAACAAAATTAAAACGTTAATTATTTTGAATTGATAATTACTGGTATTTACAAAACTCAACAGAAAGTGGACATTACCACTAGGAAGTCACACTCCAGTGATAAGTTAAGCAATACATAGTAAGTTATTAACAGCGACTACAAATAGCTCATTGTTCTGCTACATTTCATCATGGAAGGTACTCACAATGATCTTGTCATACTATTCTCCCTCAACACAGAATCATGGCAAGCCATTTCCCCATCAGTAGAGAATGACACATATTGCTGTACTAGAGGCAAAAGTTTGGTTTACTTGGTGAAATAATCTCTTAAGAAAGACCACATGTATTTAGAGGGTTGGGTGGTTTGTTTGTTGGGCTTTTTTTAACTGCTAATCTGAAAACACACTATAGGGAAAACAGAAAGGTAGCCTAATGGCAGTCTGAGCGGGAATTACTTAAGAGATTTCCCAGGTTTCCACTTTGACAGAGACCTGTGAAATTCTTCAAAATTTCCAGCTGTCTGCCACTTCTGAGCAAGTTTCAGATCACAATTAGTATTTTGCATTACAGTGTCTCACTCAAGTTTCCATTCCAAAATGGAAGCCCATTTCATTTGGGCTCTACCAGTCAGCACTCAGCTTGGTGCTCAACACAAAACAACCCATCAGTAACCATGGGAAAAAACTTCTGGTGATTCGCTGACACAGACTATGGCCCTCTGTCATGTTCACACAACCAGCCAAAAGCAAATCCAGCAGTTTCAGAAGAGAAGACTCTCTTGTCCAGATAGAATCATAGAATGGTTACGGCTTGAAAGAACTTTAAGATCATCCAATTCCAATCCCCCTGCCATGGACAGAGATGCCTCACACTAGACCATATTGCCCAAGGCTCTGTCCAACCTGGCCTTGAACACTGCCAGGGATGAAGTATTTACACTTCTTTGGACAACCCATTCCAGCGCCTCACCACCCTCACAGTAAAGAACTTCTTCCTTATGTCTAACCTGAACTTCCCCTGTTTAAGTTTGAACCCATTACCCCTTGTCCTACCACTACAGTCCCTGATGAAACTGATGAAAAGTCCCTCTCCCACATTTTTGTAGGCCCCCTTCAGGTACTGGAAGGCTGCTAGAAGATAAAATCTACCTGGTATGAGGTTAAATGTATCAGTTATAGTCAAACTTGTCTCTCAATGCCACATTAACTCTATCATGACACATTTCCTGCAGCCTTCAGCTCACAAGCACTCAGACTGTATGCTGAAACAGGGCTTCCTGGTCACTGGCAGTTACCAGAAAACACTTCTGCCTCAGATCTGCAATAGCTGCTCTCTAGCTGTAACTGAGGCAAGCTCACCTTCTTGCTACCATAAACTACAAAGGTTCTCAGTTACTTCAGCCAAGGAGGTTCACTTTACCCATAAGTAAAAAAACACCACTTGTTTCTGGCCCAGGTACTGGGGTACTAATTTTAATTCAAGGCCAGGGTAAGGTAGCATGCAAAGGAAACAATAACTTACCTATCACTAGAAACAAAACAGTTATAAGCATATATGAAAAAATAGACACAGAAACAAAGAAACAAGTGACAATTAATTCACATATACTAACTGGCAACCTTCTGGTGTGATCTTATCAGTGGACTTGCTGTCTAGTCCTGACAAAGTGACAGCCTGGGATTCATCAGTCTTGTTTCACTTCTTTTGTTTCTGCGCTGCTTCTCGCCATCTCCTGTCTTGTAAACAACCCCTTGTGGTAAAACTCTCCTTCCCGCAGTCTCTGGAGGTTCATTAACTTCTCGAAGGTGATAGTGTTTCTTCTGATTGTGGACCAAAAAATACCTTGAGCTCAGTCACCAAAACAGTCCTGCTGTTGCTTCCACTGCTCATCAGATTAATCACTAAAACTGACAAAAGACAACCAACACAAGGAAGTTTTGCAGTCTTTTAAATGAGTCAAATCAGTTCATCTATGTCCGAAAAGCATCAGCATAGCAGAAGGCAAATGGCAAGAATGGGAAGAAAGGCCTTTCTGTCTTGGCAGCAACGAGCTACTCTATCAGCTCAAGGTGTAACTGTACCTTACACTGAACCTCACAATCTGCAGTAATCCTCATCTTGTAACAATCATATGTAGTGCTTAGGTGCCTATACCCTGTATCACATGGTTTCTGCCCAAGAGCAAACATGATAATAGTTAATCATTGAGAAGCGACAAATCCCCAAGACCTTTCTCCTGTACTTTCACCTACATAATGTACATGCATTTGCTCACTTTCCCTTCTCCCCCAAAAAGGCATTCCAGTCCACACACAACTAGTTGTGCATGCACCCTTCTCTTTCTCCATTATTTTTCAAGGATTACCCAACCCTTTTCCCAAATGCCTGATAACCAAAAAAATTCTGTGTCGGAAGTAACCCAGCAAGGCCCTGGAAGACATAATGAAGCTAACTTTGCAACTTACTAGCATTGAAACCTGACTTCTTCCCCTATGACATGGCATAGTAACAAAAGCACTAATACAGAACTTTCTCAAAGATTTTGCTCAAGGTCGTGCTCAAAGCTTGTCACACTAGTTTAAGCAACAGGCAAAATGATAAAGCCTGTGCTGTAAATGGCTAACATCTAAGCAATGCTCAAGCTTACCCCCCTTACCCACCGGCTTTAGACAGTGATAGCACATTACTGTTCATACCTCAGGATTTCACAGAAGACTAAGCAGCAGCCTGGCACTCAAAGAAGTATGCTCGAGCTTTCTCCTCCTACTGAAGAATTACCACTCGGGCTGAATTGCAGCTTTCTAACCTCATCTAAATGACAGTCACTAAGAAACCTCAGAAAAATATTTACGTTTAGATTTAACTGGCTCCTGCTGAGCTCCTACTAAGTCAAGAACTGCTGTTTTGTCTAGCAGTCCCATCATGAGAATTATCAAGTAATGCTAGCATGCAAACACAGTATTCTCTTAGTGCACATTGCTTAGTCTGTTTCAGTGTGAGACATTTCCACAAAATATCCAAGGTGTTTTGGAAACTTAACACCCTTAGAGGGTGGGGGGAGAAAAATTAAACAGCACAACATAAAAAATATATATATATATATATATATATAAAGTCTCAAGACTCCTCTCTCATCCTGCATGATGAAGTTTTCCATAGTTCTTTTTACGTAGTAAGTCATGTAAAGGGATGACATATCAAGCTGATGCAGAAAAAACGCATGACGGACTATCCCAGGCAGGTAGGTTGGCAAGGAAAAGGGGCTCTAAGAACAGTGTTTGCTCATAAAGCAAACAGAAGAAGCAACAGCTTTCCTGGTTTGTGTTATTGAAGTTATTGATAAAGCAAACTGAAGATGAATAATAGGAAATATACCTCAAACTAAAGTTAAAACAACTGGAGAGTTTAACTTTTTATTGACTTTTTAAAGGAGCTGAGTTTTAATACAGCGAAGAGACCAACACTTCTAGCAAGAAACCAGACTAGACAGAACTGCGAGACATGCTAAATTTAGATGCAACGAATTCTGAGACAATCTGCAACATGAGAAAGATGGGATCAAACATACCATCCTTTAATCATAAATGGAGATCACACAAGGCTTTTCAACAAAATCTTAGATCCTGTGAAAAACCCAGCGTCCCATGAGCAAATGAGCTAGCTTAAATACTGTGAGTGAAGTAGACCTGTTGTGGGGACAGGCATCCACAGAGGAGAAAGTTCTAGACAGCACACAGATACCAAGACAGGGCTGTCACTGACCTACTGTTAGGATATTTAGGTTTTACTTTCCCACCACAACAGGTTGGGAACTACAACTTCTACAGGAAGCATACCCATCATTTCACCCGCAGCCATGACAGCTCCCTCCATGCTGCAGGACCCTCACCTTGTTGTAGAAATCCTGCTCCCTGGGACCACGAGGTGGTGGCTGCAACTGCTTCAGGACAGTCCCATCTGGATGCTGAAGTATACCTGGAACAGAAGCATTTTCTTCAGGGCTTAGTTTTACACGTTGCTTCCCCCCACCCCAAATAGCAAATACACAATCAGGGACAGCCTATTTACAAAGTTGTACTGCTTTCAGTATACACACAGTAGAGCCGAAATTAACAGCTCCTACACAAAACCCATAGCGGAGGGCTGCTTGCACTTCTCTCCATCTTTTTAGACATTAGATGATTTCCTGGGTCTAATTTTGCTCAAGGCCAACACAGTACTGGGATTTGACATTAAAAGTTCCACCCAAAAAAAAACATTAAACCACGGAAGATTGCATGGACACTCCCTTTTTAAATGATGATTTCCTGGGTCTAATTCTGCTCAAGGCCAACACAGTACTGGGATTTGACATTAAAAGTTCCACCCAAAAAAAATACATTAACTATGGAAGATTACATAAACACTCCCTTTTTAAATAACTGATAAGTTATTTTTCCAACAATGACGGCAAGTTAAAAGAGTTAGTACCAAGTTGAATGCATCTCTCACTAGCTAAAATATAAAAATGTGTTCTATGTATTTCTATACTAACGGCATAGAAAGAGCACTTCTAGATTACTAGAAGTAGCAACCCCGTAGCATCGAATTAGCATGGAGTGATATTATTTGTATCACCCATTATTACAATATAGAATTTCACCTCAGTCAGGCAATCACATTCATCATGCACCAAAAAAAAAAGGCCTCAACATATCCTCACAAAACAGCCCTAATGACTCTCCAGACAGCAACACTGCTGAGTAGCTGCATAAGAAACACAACTGAATATCTGAGGGTACTCAAGAAATGGATATGGGCAAGAATGGAGAACAGTAACTGCATCCCTCTGAAAGTTTCTGCATCCCTCTAGGTTTCAAGATCATCAGTTGCAAGACAAAAAGAAAAAAAAACTTCCAGAAAATAAATTTTCCCCTAGAATTTATTCATAGTTTTTCAGATAGTAATTTATTTTGTTTAGAAGGGAAAGAAAAACATAAACATTATCAGCAGTAGGCTCCATCTTCAGCTTACCACTTGAGGAAACACAGCACAATGAGCCAGGAGCTTTGTGTCCCAAAAAGAGTTGGCAGTTTTAACAGCAATTGTGTTTTTGCCTTTCAGAAAACATTATCTCTGAACAGGCTCTGTTGTGCAGCCTTGGAAACTAAACAAAATCTTCAGAGTCTAAGATATTTACTTTAAAACAATCACCAGACTTAGAAAAGTTGTTTCACTAGTTGGCTGCATCAATGAATAAAGAGTGGTTTTAAAAACGTGTGTAAAAGCTCTCAAGTTATATTGCTTGCTGAAAGCTGGATTTTGTATACTTTCCAGAACTAGAAAAACATTGCCAGACAATGCCCAGACTACCACATCTTCAAGACACAACACCTTATCATGCCCTCCCTGTACCTTTTTACCTGTGCTGGAAAGCACTAGCAAAGTGCACAAAGTATCTGAATGGCACGTGTTTGGAATGTGAACTGCTAAAAATCACAACACTACGAAAAAGTTTTATAATACATACTCCTCAAAATCCGCATGTTGGCTTTGATGATAAAACAAGTAGACAATCTACAAGGTAGAAAGGCCAGGCAAATATTCCTGGAAGTAGAACCCATACAATATCAGGTTGATACATATTACTTGAAGAATTTATTATAACCTGGCATTATCTACAGTTCCCTCATCCTCTGAATTTCTTGACAAACTAGAGCACCTACTCTGTAACTGTGACCAAGGCAGGCCTGGAAACCAAAGACTAGTGTTTCAACATTCACCATGAAGATGAGAACTCCGTAACTTTCCCTCTGATCTACAACCAACCACCTAAGATACCATCACCTGCAGGTCATACTAACATATGGGCATTGGTTATGGCTTTGTTCTAGGGTTCCTTAGGTTTTCCAGCACAGATAGGAAGTAGTATTGTTTTAATATACAAATAAGTAATTCAATATTTCTGAAGAAGCAATAGAACTATACCAAAATAAAAATTCTGAAGCCTCTTATAAACATTTCTCTATGGCTCTGCACACAAAGCTTACTAGCATTCTGAAACTCAAATCTACTGCAAAAATAAACAACACAGATGTATGCACTCTTCTAAACAAGCATCACATCCAATCCACACACTTCACTGAACTATAGACAAAACCTGTTATGCACAGACAAGCCAAACATTTACTTTAGAAAGATCCTCCATCTTCTTGAGGGTATCTAATAAGGACTGACCAGTATGTATGTGCCATCTTAACCTTTTTAGCAGGAAACAGCAGCCAGAGCTAGAAGTTTAGTGATTTGCATGACCAAGCAAGTCACACTGAAAAAGAATGGCTCCTTTAGCTACAGAATCCCACTAACAACTTGGGAACCTCCAGCATTTTACAGGTACAGGCACCAGACCACAGCCAAGTGCGGGAGGGTCTATAAGGTGACATATCCCACCAGCTCCTGTCTCTCTTCTCATGCCTACGGAAGCGAGCCACAACCTTACTTACTCCACGTGATTTATTCTGTCCCAGGGGAAGGAATACTGAACACAGCATTCAACAGAAGGTAAATCATTATGCCCAGAAGCCAAGGGTCTATGCTTCCATGCAGAGAGAATGCTACAAGGCTTTCTTTGCAAAGCAGTAAGAGTCACAGGAACCAAAGGAAAAACTGAAAGATTATTCAGGAGGGAGGGAACCTCCTGGCAGTGAAATTTAAAGGTCTACTTAAACTTTATTTTTAAAAAAATAAAATATTCAAAAAATACTTTGGATATCCACAAGTCCTCTGTATATTTCTATGCAGGGGCAGAAGGGAAGTTGGGTGCAGAGGACAGCAGTGACATAGAGGAAGAAGCTGAGCAGAACAAGGAAGGCTCTGAGCTTGAATCAGTAAACAGCTCAGATACTAATGCCAGCTGGGTACAACCTTCAAGGTACGTTTGCTATGTTGCATACATAGCAATAGAGGTATCCTGACAAAAAGGCATGCTGGGTTTATAGCTTTAGGCTTTTAAAATACTAAAGGTTCAATGGTGTAGAAAAGGGCAGAACAGAAAATAACAAGAAGGGCGACTACTGCAGGAAAAAGCAGAAAAAGACAGTGGAGAAGGTAGAAGACACAGGGTCTTCTCACACACGCCTGAAGTTCTCACAGATTCTGGTATACAGATTGTGATATTCCTTACCAGTGCTATTAGCAAATACACATATTCAAACATCTGGCCACTAGCTTCACAACAAAGATACCAAGGGGAAGAGCACTGCAGAATTATACATGACCCTGTATAATGATCTTTCGCATCTCGACTGCCTGCACTCCTACATACATCTGTAAAGAAATAAAATAAGAATATTCAGTTACAAAAATTAGAGTGCTGTGAGTGCCAGAGCAGCTCTGGTCTTCACCTAAATGTAAAACTGTTTCTAAGATGAGATCATCAACTGTGGTGATACCCCTGCAGGAAAATCTTGGTCTTGCTCATCAGATATAGTGGAGCTAGCTTTACCTAATCCATTTGAGCTGCACCCACAACAATAGTGCATCACCCATGTTGTCTTGATCCAACTGATAAAATTGATATAGCAAAGGTGAGGCTTTCCCTGAACAAGCCTTTTTTAACTGATCCCACCCCATGTTATGATACATGAACAACGAAGCTCTACAGCTCCAAGGATCCAATGTACCTCCCTCTACATTTTATTGCACCGACTGCAGTAGGGGCAAGGGACAAGAACTACTTTGCCGTGGAGATTATCAGCAGAAATACATGCCACAGACGCAGGCTGTAGATAAGATAAACTCACAGTGCCGTTAATACTGCAATTCTACTCAGCGACAGCTGAAGGCGTTCTGATGAACTGCCCCTGGCCTATTCAGCAACGACAGTTCCTGCCATTAGGGTTCAAAGGCAATATGACAGCTGCTCTCAGAGCACACTGACAGTATACCTTGTATTTGGCCCAGAGGCAGGAGTTGTACCAAATGTGTTGTTCTGGAAGGGGGAGAAATGCCATTTGGCAATGCTAACTTGGCTGCTTGCTCTGGCAGTGACCGCTGCCTATGTTAAAAGGCACCTTTCATGAGAAGGGCTAACACCTCACTCCTCAACCTGGAATTAAAATAAAAATTTAAAGGTAGTGGAGGCACACTTCAGAAATGCTGCATCCTCATATTTGTATTATTAGACAGCTTACTAGCCATTGGTTTGGGCT
>JANHGB010042428.1:36641-48447 GCA_026283785.1 Coracopsis vasa
GCCCATGGCAGGGGGGTTGGAACTAGATGATCTTAAGGTCCTTTCCAACCCTAACTATTCTATGATTCTATGATTTGAAATTGTCCCTTAGATTGAGTGCTTGAATT
Source organism: Coracopsis vasa (assembly GCA_026283785.1). NCBI lineage: Eukaryota > Metazoa > Chordata > Aves > Psittaciformes > Psittacidae > Coracopsis > Coracopsis vasa. Next base: position 36,749 of record JANHGB010042428.1, read on the forward strand.
CCATATGCAGAGAATACCTGTAACTTACAGCTGTCTCCTCTTCAAGACTGTTGATTCCAGAAGCACTTGAATATTTCACATTCAGACTATTTTGATGAGTTACACACTTACTGCAGAATCAGTACTTTAATTTGTTCATCTTCCTAACGAACACTTACATGTTGAAAAATAACCATGTAGAACAGAAATACAGGTTTATTCTGGGACAGGAATCTTCCACTGCTTTAACATGAAGGATGTGTACCACATTTTCATGTGGAAGTTTCAATGTGAGGTGAAAGTTGCACCTCTGCAGAAGAACTTTGTAATGTTTAAAACTGGGTAAAATAACCAATTCACTTCATATTGTAGAGACTATTTGAGGAAAGCACTAAGGAACAGAGATTTCAGAAAAGACTGGAGCAGGCAAGCACATGGACCTATTATGTTAATAGGTACATGATAACCTATTGTTGTACTAAGAAAAAAAAAAATTAAATGTTCTCTGTAATGCTCATTTTCATGTTCAAACAACTCACATACATGAGTAACAGGAACATTCAGGTACTGTACAGAAAACTGTACATATGTCAAAATAAGATTTCACCACTCTGTGTCAACATTCAGAAATGTGACATTTCTTCAAAACAAACTCACCAAATTTTAAATCCACGAAGATTCTGCTTCTGCATCTTTGCTTCCCAGGAACAAAACCTTATGGAACCCCCTTCCCTGATGCCCCAACTCCAGGAAATGTTTTATTGGCAAACTCCAGGAAATAGTTTTATGACTCAGAAGACTCATCTGAAACTTCATCTCTCAGAACATCAATGCAGCTTTCAGTGAACTGTTATTCCTTCAAGAGCAGCCAGGCTTTGCTGCTAATAGGAAAAAGAAGTCTCAGAAGGAAAACCCAACTAAGATACATGTTTATGATTACAGTAGTATTGGCGTACAGCACTACTCACAGTGTAACTCTCCCTTGAAAGAAACAGCACACCCGTGGTAACAGAGACATTACAACCTCAAGATTAAGATGAGCCCAAATGTGTATTTGACAAAAATACAGAAATATCCACTGTCATATTCTAATAATACAGAAATAACTTTGTTTTGGATAAAAGCAACATATTTGATAATTTAAGATTAAAACAAACTTCTATATGCATCAGTACTCAGCCAAATAAAAAATATCAAGTACCTTTACAGTCAAAACAGGAAGAAACAATAGAAACTAAATGTATTTGACTGCAACTTCTTACAAGTAGAGGTCTCTCACAGACAGTAGTTGCCCCTACTATAGCACTCCTCCTGCAAACCTTCTTTCTCTACCTCTGTGCCACGTTCTCCATTTTTATGCTTTCTGCCAAAGTTCAGACCAGTCAGCTAAGACCTTAGCCTCTGAAAGTCCTACATCAAAAACACAGTTTTCTTCAATCTTAACCAGTTGTACCAAACACACCCTTAAAAACAAACAAACAACCTCTACTGCCCCTATCATCTGGAAGAATCCTTAGGAGGCTAGGATAAAATGTCAGCTTCTTGAGAAGGCCTTTCTTCTAGCTCTGAGGTAGTCTCTCTGTCTCAGGACATTGAGAGCTCAATCTTACACAGGCTGCAATTACACTAATGGACCAGGTTTAATACAAAACTGTCCTCTGCCACCCCACTCTTTGGGTTTTTCTTTGTAGTCATTTGCATGTTAATAAATCAAAGCTATTTAATTTAAGGAAACCAACATGACAGCCATTAATGCAACCGTGTCAAGCAAAATAGACAAGTGCCCTACAAAAGAAGGATAAGAGCAATCCTTGTCTCATCCCTCCTTTCCTCCTTGTTTCTAGCTGTTGCGAAAGCCTCTCCCTGGCCATGTCAGTTCTTTTGGTAAAATTAGCTGAACCACATTAGCAGTTAGCCCAGGGAAGCAGGAGTTATTTAAGACACATAGAGCCTAAGGCCACTTAGTAAGAAAGGTGTGCCTCCTCCTTCTGCAGCAGGAAGAGTCCTCCGGAACCAGCCAGAGCAATGATGAAGCAGACAATAATGATGGGTGGGGTTTTAGTTTTTATTTTTAGCTTCTGGAATAAATTGGCATAGCCTCCCTCACAGAAGCATCCTGTGGTCTGGGGAAGTCAGCTTCACTGCTAGAGTGTGCAAATGAAACTAAGGCTTTCTAGCAGCAAAGACAACCCTGTCACCCTCTGCCCATCACTCTTTGAGTACTTGGTATCATTCCACTTGTTCTCTTCAGAAAGCTCTCACAGAGACCATCCTCCTAATGCTACTCTAAATACAGGTCTGCAGTTCCACTAGTATGTTCCTGATACCATATGGTAGTAGGGTCAAGTTTTAACACTGCTATAAAATCAAAGGTAAACTTGCCTTTTAGCCCCATCTTGCTTTAAGACCATTATGCTGTCTGTACATAGTTAGCAACTTTGTTCTTTTACAGAAGCCACACAAAACAGTAGTGTAACAGGCCAAACATGACACCTGCAGAAAATACAGCATAATCAGAGGTTAAGCTACATTTTACACCACGATTTCTTTCCTGCCACTACCTTTTACACAGAAATGTATCTAGACCTGTGACTTTAAAACCCCTCCAGGATTTTAGGATCTACTTTTCGAACACACATTCTACTGAATAGCCTCAGAGTTGTACACTGTATTTGAAAATAAAATTTAACACCTATTTTCTGATGAAGTACATTCTGTGCGTCATTTTAGTTTCATACTTGGTGAGAGGGTACACACGCTTTACAGGACAAAAATTTAAACCATGACTATTTAGTAAATTATGTATTGTAGTGATTAAAACAAGACAAGCACCAGAGAAAATACACATGCTGAAGCCTGATGTACATATTACACTGGAAAGTCTTCAGTGACATGACAAAGAACTTGTGGATTTTCCCCCAATTACAAGTGAACAGAGGAATTGTCAGACATTCATTTTGTAGCTTCTACTGTCCACTCTATGCCTCCTTCCTTTTGATGATCAGAGGCCCAACGTTGTCACCAGTTTCCTCGTTGTGCTTTGTGTGAGAGCCATCACACAGCGGGAACTGAAAAAAGAAAGAATAAACACATCTAAAGTACATCCACAGTCAGAATTAAGAACCTAGGTTGACAGTTCATTATAACATCTCATTAAATCCCACAGTGACCACAGGCCACAACTTTTCTGCTGAGATCTCAGGTCTCCCTGAGTTCTGGCTGAACACTAGCTTTGTCCATGTGAGCACAGAGTGGATGAGAGGCTTGTTATGAAAAAGCAGCAACTCCACTCTGATGTTCCTGCCTCAGGCCATCATGGAAAATGCAGTCCAAGCTGCAACAGTAACCTACCTGGAGTATCTTGCTCTCAACCTTACCCCATATGCCGTTTTTCTGGAGAGCACCCAGAGCTGAGTGCAGTTACAGAAGGTAAGTGGGGTGAAGAAGAGAAACAGGAGATCTTAGCCGATTTTCTCCCCCCAGTTTTCTGTAGCACATAATGAAAAAAAGGACAGCTTCCCTAGCTCACCTCTTATTTAAGAGACACACCTACATATTAGTCCTACCTCTAGACAGCTGGAGTGGCAAGCCAGCTTTGCTTCATCCTGACACACGCAGATTATCTCACTGACACAAAGGACTCTTTGCACAAGCTGGCCTCCACATTAGGATTTTGACCTGCTAATGTAAACAAACTGCACTTCCAAGTGACATGGCTATTCAACAAAAGCTCTTATGGGTAGCACTGAGGAGGTAATTTGAAGAAATGTCTGTTCCATAAAAAAAGAAAACTAGAACTGCCTGGTCAGAGCAAGACCCAAGGAGGCTCTTTTAGGCAGCTGTAAATAGAATGCCCATGTAACAATCCTTCTGCTCCTGGGCAGCTCTTCACGTGCAAGAGCCAAAGGATATTCTGTGAAGCAGCAAGAGTGAAGTTAGATCCCATCACTTCTGAAGGGCTATGCCTTCTGTGCACAAGAAACTCTGGAGATGATCACAGCAATCGCACACCAGTATTCTGCATTACTATTTGATTCCCATTACTTCTAAGCAAGCAAAAGTTGGACATTACTCAGCTTTTGTCTTTGCAACAGCAATATTCCCTTGCAATACAGTCACAAAGTCTTCAGCACTCCACTGATCCCAATGTTCATACCTCAGTCATAGCCTTGAAAAAAAATTAACATCCTATCGCTCATGCTTAGTTAGAATAAAAGATTTCAAAATACTGCACAAAACCACTATAATGAAGACAATATAATTGCCAAAACCAAAATATTCAAAGAGCTCTAAAAATAAAGCAATATGCCCCGTAGGGTAGTGCTGCAAGATGGGGAGGAGTGGGGAGAGATTAGGTGGGGGTTTTCTTGTTTTTCACAGTTACAAAATGTCAAAATCCACGCTCTAAATGGCACGTGATGTTGCGAATAAAGTAACCTCGAATTAGAAGAACACTCATGTATGCTGATTCATTCAGGAACTTTATCATCATATCAGTCATTTGTGACTGAATGAGCAGGTACTGACAGATACTTGGAAAAAATCTGAGAAAACAAGAATGTATGTTCAGGGGGCACTGACCAGCTTCCAACTCAGATGTTCCCAAGCCCACTATTTTTCCATGCAACACCACTGTTCACTGGTCTTCACAGAAGCATCAACCCAGCTTCCATCAGACATTTACATCTCATATGCCCCAAGGACGCAAGCCCAAGGTCCAGCTAGAGCAACAAGAATCATAGAATCAAACAATACCACGTTGGAAGAGACCTCAAGAATCACCTGGTCCAGCCTTCCTGGCAAAGCATGACCTACACTAGATGTCCCGGCACCATGTCCAGCTGAATCTTCAAAATGTCCAACACTGGGGAGTCCACCACTTCCCTGGGGAGATTATTCCAATGGCTGATTGTTCTCATTGTGATCAATTTCCCTCGTGTTTAATCAGAATCTCCCCAGGAGTAATTTGTACCCATTACCTCTAGCCTTTTCCACGTGACTCCTTACAGAATCATAGAATACCAGTAACCATCACTTCAAGTTTTCAAGTGTCAAAAATGGCAAGATTCACAGGCTACAGACTGCATTGAAACATCTCAAAACTGCCAACTGACTGCTCTGAACTCTTCCTCTGGGCTAGCTGTCTTAGAACAACTGCCTCCCAGAGGCTTGGACGCTAGACATGAGCTTCTCAGAAAAAAAAAACACCACCACTTTTCCACAGCACCCACTTGGTCACCCCAAAGACCAGATGGATCCTGGGCCTGACACGACACATTCGTCCTTGATTAAGATAAAGCAGGCTATCAGTAGTGGCAAAAGATGAAGGAACTGCAAAGTGATCTGGACAGATCACCTTATTTCCCTTGACAGTGCAAAGGTTTAGATTCTCTACCACTATTTCTTTTGATATTCTGGAGCAGAATTCCTTGTCCCACAGCCTAGGGACCAATGCTTCTCTGAAGATACAGAGGTTGCAGGTCACTGCAAATGAGTAAATTACCACTCCCTCACTGGCTCACAGAGTTTAAAATGCAGAAGAGTAAGAAAACAAATGTTTTAACTTTAATTACAGTTTGGGTTTAGGACAAAACTCTTGTCTCTACACTGTAAATATGAACACTGAGTTTTTCCACAAAAAATGACAAGTAATATTATGAAGTGCCCGCAGAACACAGCACTGCATAGGAAAGGACCACTTATAGAACTACCTACCTATTATTAACATGTAATTACATCCAAAACCAGACTTACCTAAAGATGTCACCTGTGGATTTCTTAAACACGCACCCCACAGACTTCAGCCAGCACAAAGAAAAAGCCTTTTAAGTATATTATTTAAGAAAAAACCCAACTGAACAGAATCCTACTTTTTTAAGAGCTACCCCAAAAATGCCTGATACAGTCAAACTGTTTTGTTATTCCTTGTACAGGAAGACCACCACATGAAGTCAGCTGTAGTGTATGCACACCATCAGTGCACACTGAAGTATCCCATGGTTCATAATGCTACTAGATCTGTTAACAGCCTCATGCCTCAGGTGAAGCTAAATCTGATGAGAAGTGCTCATGCAGTGATGCAAGAGGACATTTCTTCCAACCTATATATGGAAGAGATCCCCATATGCCACTTGTTCAAACACAGCAGGTACTTAACTGCCTTTTTTTTTTTCCTGGTTTGGAAGAACACATATTCTACCATTCTGCCATCATAAACATGATCCTATGAGTTTTAACAGGATCTTAGTTTGAGAACTCCAAGAAAGATAATGCTAGCTAGCTACTTCCAAGGATGACAAGCATTCGAGAATGATGAAAAATGTCTCTGTATTTTATTACTTGGCACGAACTGAACAGAAGAAGCACGCACACCATCTTAAATATTATGCCACTCACCGTGCAAGATTAACCCATCAGGGCAAGAAGGCAGCACAAAACTGGAAACTGCAGTCTTTGAAGCACAGCATGCTGATTAAAATACTCATTATTAAGCACCACTAAAAGAAAACAAACGCCTTCAAATTTTTCCACTGACCTGCTTAATGCCTTTGCAAGACCTTTCAGATCAGAGTTCTAAGAATGACTCATTAAAAGGTAGCCCCATCTACTTCCTTTTGGTGTGCAATTACAGAGTCCTAACTCAGTAGGACAGTACGTTCCTAAACTGACAACTCCCTTCAATATATGCTAAAACATACTTCTTAACGTTTTTATTTCACACAGGGAAGACGGTGTCAAACAATAGCTAGAATATTTGCAGGAGCTGCAATGCAACCACTGAAGCCAGACACGATCTTCCATTTTTGTTTAGCAAATGGAGTGGGAAGTAGAAAGTACAAACACCAAGGTTCCAGTTAGGATTTTTTTATATTTTTCCAGAAGCCCTGAAAGAGGTACGTATACTATTTCAATCTGAGGTAAACCCAAATTCAGATATTACAACAGAGTGCAGACACGTGGAGCAGCCTTTCTCCTCCCCTTTTCTCTTTTCTGAAGCTGTAGCCCTCGTGGTAGCTTCCAACGCTACATTCTGGACATCAATTGACACTTAACAGAAAGACTTAGCAGCAATATTAGTATACGCATGCATGTACCTGCATGCTGTACAGCCATCAGCACTGCATGTAAATGTACACACTTCCCTGTTGCATAATCATACAATATGTACCTTAATCCATGGAGGACATTGTAGCCATGGTGGGGAGGAGTATTTTGGTTTTCAGTTCAGTCTCTGGACAGAGCAGAGAAGATGAGCCCATCTCCACAGGGCTATTTCAGAATCAAGTTGTGATGCTGTTTAACTCTCAGTAGTGTTTCAGTGTTAAACCACATACAGCTACAAATACATAACTTCCTGAGTTATTTTCACCCACAAGGTAATGAAGTCAGATCTGAAAACAGCAGAAGATACAGCACCTGGAACACTGCAGAGTGTGGCCCAATTAGACCACTGCCTAAGACTTAATAAGTCAAGTGTTCAGTTCACTGATGGAGAGCGCTAAATTTCAAGGCTGCTGGCCTCAGTTATCTGTCTCTGAAGTTCCGTATTATTTCAGTTTCCACACATTAGCACCATGACTTCTGAAAAAGCTTTTAAATGTTTGCCAGTGGTAAATGGCCAGGACTGCTCATACCGTCTACTTGCTCTCATTACAGATTCCAGAACATCAAATGTCATGCATCTCTATCTCAGATTTAAATCTGATCTTAGTGTTACTGAAAGGCTAGATATCATGCTTAGTGCTATTTTTAGGCAAACTGTGTCAACCCAACTTCATATGCAAGTAAGTTGGACTGGTGTCTAGACCAGAATTCTAATTGCTCTAAAAGAGTGGCTTAAAATATGCCATCGTGATTTCACTGGCTTTACTTTAGGGTTACCCATATAACTATTTTGAGTTGCTAAGGCAGAAATGCATTAAGTCCATCAGTCTATATTCTTCAAAAGCTTTTAACCACAATGACTTCTTTTTAGATTACTTCCACAACCATTGGAAATAATTCACTGCTGTACTCATTTGTGTGGTAAAAGGTAGCTAACTGCAGCACACAGCAGTACTACAAGAAATTCAGGACAGAACAGTGGTAACACCATCTGTGCAAGTCAGGCTCTTCCCAAAATAATTCCACAGTCACTCCGTCTACAAGATTTAATGATGGGCTCAGATACTGCAAGTTACAATTTGACACCAAGCTAATCAATCTGTATTATTAATACCATGAACTAATGGCAAGGTACTTTCTGACTAACAGAGTAAACTTCTAACTTCCTCCAGTAAAAGGTGTTTAAGGTCATCTCAGACTGTGGCTTCTGAGCTGCTACTGCCAACATGCTAGTAGTTTTGGATAAGCCTCAGTATTAGCACCGGCAGCACACAAAATAGTATCTGTCATTCACAGCTGTGATTGCTCCATACAGTGGCTCTCCTTTCAAGAGATTTGCTTCTTCAGGGCTAGAGAAACATTTTATTCACTATTGGCATCGATCTGCAGGCTTTACTCTGAGCGACAGGATAAATCTACATAGTTTTAAGGATTAAAATAATGCTACATCTCACTGCAGTATAGTTTAGGTGAAAAAAAGATAGCTTCCTCTAAATAAAGCAGTTTGAAAATAAGTTTTGTTGAAAGATGGATGCACATGAACAAAAATGGACCATTTATCATACTCTTACCTTCTTAGATCTCCAACAACGACAGTACACAGCCTTGTCTCCCAGATCTTCCATATCAAATGCATGGACTACCTTGGGATTATCTTTTTGGATACGGGGATTCACCATTGCTTTGGAGCGTTTGTCTTTAGAGAGAAATCTGTAAGCTAGATACCCAGCCACAGCTGCTCCAGCAGCTAAGGAGATTGCACCAATCCATTCAACTACAATAAGAGAGAATTAAAAAAAAAAGACTGTCAGGTTTTGACCACAGCATACATGAAACTACTCAGTAGCAAATGCCTTCATGCTTGTGGCAACACATTTACTTTCCAACAGACCTTTTTGTTCTGTAGTAGTAATGCAGTACTTTAGAAGAGTATTTTCTTTTGACACTTGCCTAGTTAATCTACTCCTTTCTACTGATCAGAGTTCTCCTTCACTCCAATCCTTTCCTGTACAAGGATAGAACACAGGGTTTTGAGGGTTTAACCTTCTATTTTAGAATCTCTGATATCAATGTTGGTAGAATAGTCTTTCCAAGTCCAGCACATTAAACCAGCTGTAAGTACACCCTGTAGCAGCAAAAAACCCCCTCACTATTGTTTGTTTCAGTTGCAAAAAAGTAATTAAAGAAGAACACTCAACATCACCTAAATAGAAAACCACCACCACCACCCCCCCCAAGGTATGGGTACTGAATAGCTTTTAATATAATGCATCTTGTAACTGAAAAAAAAGTTAACAGGTGTTTGGCAATGGGGAAATTATTTATTATGCTACCACCAGCAACAAAAGCCAGCTTAGATTAAATCCCCACTGTGGGGTACTGGAAAGAATAAAGATCAAACCCTGTCATATTTAAGAATAATAGCATGAGTTTATTTTAACTGGATTAGGTCCTGACTCTTTGAAAGCCAGCTTCCATTTAAAAAAATCCTCTTCACCATCGCTCTTCTCCTTATCCTCACTTTTCCTCCCTCTAGTTACCCCTAAAATCTTTGCAGTCTTGCTCACATAGAATAATTTCCGTTTTGGCAAGGAGTTTTCCTATTTTTTTGTGGATCTGTTTATTTCTCTTATACCTCATGAAAACATTCTGGACTTTGGCCCAAAAGGTTCTGGCTGCAGCAACAGCCCCAGCCATTTCTCTCAGAGCAGCAAGTGGGTGCTCTTTCTTTGCTCTTTATTCACGAATTCTACTCACACACATACTCCTAACACGTACATATCATTTTTGTCTGACTCTACCGATAAAGACATCAAACAGGAATTTAAGTTTCAGCACAACTGCACAACTTAAGAAAACTAGAAGAGTCTCCAGTTGGGAATTTCTATCTTGCCCTTCCATGTTTGCGTTGTATTTGAAAGATGCCAAGTCAGATGGCATTTTTGGAGCAAGAGATACTACTACACTAAAAGCTAAGAAACAAAAAGCCTTTATTAGTTCTTGCTACTTTCCACAGTCAATTGACTTGCTGTATTGCCACTGTAAGTTTGCACTTAAAGAAGTGCAGAAGGTTTTCCACCCCTGCCCAAGAGCCTTTCCTGAAATCCGTATCAAACCCTTTCCTCTGCTAAAATAGTGTGTCAGCTCATACACACCCTACTGATCCACAAGGGTCTGGATATAGCAATATGTGGAATTAAACAAATACTTGTATGATGTCTGTAGCCCTGTAAGATCAGGAAAGGCAGGTGCTCCTTTAGAGTTTTACACAAGGAGTAAGAAATTCAGAAATCCTTGAGTTCATTTTCTTAGTACATGAAACAGAAGAGACCCACATACACTGAGACCCTCCCTGTAACAACACGGTGATATTAAGACACAGAAAAAAACCATCTTTAACATCAAAGAATTTAGGGCATGTTTCCCTGCTCCCAAACTCCCTACAACAACAAAACCCCCAGAAAGTATAGCGTAAATCCAGTGGTTTACATCCATCGAGTTCTCACCTCTTTTATCGCTCCTTTATAAACTAGTCAGAATAATGCATTCATTTTAATAGATTAAAAAAGCAAGGAGGTGAAATTAAAGAAGAGATTCTATGAAAATCTGTTTTACTTTAGCAAAACAGTCCAAACTAATCCAAAGAACAGCCACAGCTTAAACAAGAGGCAGCAGGTTCTCCCAAGGAAAGTCACTGCACAGAGTCTGCAGCACCCTTTCACCTTCTCACTTGAGTATGTTTCTTCAAGCAGAGCAGGACTGCAGCAAGGAGGAGGTACCCAGACAGTTCAGGGACAAGCTGGGTTTGACAAGTTTGAGTTCTGATGAAACGTCAAGTGCAACTACAACAGTGGCAGGCAAAACAGGGCATTATCCATACTGGAGACTTCAGAAAAGCAGCAGTTGCAAGGATTGCCCAAGTTGCTAGCCAATGCATTGCCAATGGATCGAATCTTAACCTACATTTTTAAATAACTGATGAGGAGAGGGTGATAGACTGTATCCATTCCACCTTAAGGAACTAAGGGGAAAGAGTGACTTTGAAGACCACCAAGGATGACTCCTATAACTGAACCCCCCTTTAAGGTGCTGTACCTTAAGGAAGTTGATCACCTACTGCACTTATGCAAAAGTCCAGGTCAGCTTAACAGACCAGCAAAGATTCTGATGATAAAATACTTCTATGACTCATAGTGCAAGCAGGAAAGTCTGAGCTAAAATTCAGTAGCTTTTGCAGCACATTCAGAAGAGCTGTTCTGCGCATCTGCAGCTAACCCAGATCCCTCTGATCTGAGGGATGCCTCCAGCCACCTACCACATAACCGTACATAGCTCACGCAGACCGACAGAGATAATTAATTTAAAGTAATTGTCATCTCATATTTCAGTGACCCCCTACATCTCCTCCTGAAGGCCAAATTAATTTGTTACACACACAGACAAACATACACATAAAGAGCTTAAGATATCTTTTTCTTATAATAGATCATCCGGTCTTTTTTACTGTATGTGCTGGTTTCGGCTGGGATTGAGTTAATTTTTTCCCTATTAGCTAGCATGGGGCTACGTTTTGGATTTGTGTTGGAAACAGTGCTGACAATTCAGGGATGTTTTAG
>JANHGB010042435.1:0-71431 GCA_026283785.1 Coracopsis vasa
GAGGGGCAGGATCACCTCCTTCGACCTGCTGGTCACACTCCTTTTGATGCAGCCCAGGATACGGTTGGCTTTCTGGGATGCGAGCGCACACTGGATCTGGCTCATGTTCAGTTTCTCATCAACCAACATCCCCGAGTCCTTCTCTGCAGGGATGCTCTGAATCATACTCCAAGCCTCTGCTCACTGTAGCTGGCACCTGTAGCCTTTTTATGTAAATCACAGTAATGCCTATTAATGCACATTCCATAATTTCAGAAATTATTTTGGTCACACTAGAAGGCATTCATTAACATTGCATTGGCAGCTTCTTTTGCTGTAATATAGGTGTAGAAAACATTGTGTTTATGACTGTAGATTGCACTAATTTTCAAATATTAATTATGTACTTGCATGCATGAGCAAAAAGAAATACCCAACAGTAACCTGACATGTCAACATGGGTAAGTAGCTTACTGTGAACATGCAGTACTAGGATGAAACTTTGTGACAAACAGTCTAGGATGTGTAATGCACTGTTACTGTCTTAATTGCATGTGGGATTTTATTAAAGTCAAAGGCATTTTTCATGATTTAAAATTAAGGACCACATCAAGTTTTTACTTGTCTAAATATTAATGCAAAATTCTCTCTTGAAGAAATTAAAAAGCAAAGGTAAAGTATGCTCAGAAACAAAGCTAGATCTTCTATTATAAAATTTACTGTTATAAAGATTGAATTTGTCTGGCATTCATTTAAAAAAAAATCAGTTATGAATTTTTACTTATTAACCCTTATTGGAAATAGTGCTTGACTTCTGGTGTAGAGGAAAAGCTGAAAACATGGAAGGAGAGAAACAATCAGCAGAACATTTGGGTTTTGTACAGTTAAAGATAAAAGTTAAATAGAAGGCATCTGTGAATGTTTCTGTTTGCAATTATTCTGAGTTTAAGACCATATTCATTCATATATTACAACAGGATTTTTATCTGTTTAGGTTTCCTGAGTTTAAAAATTGCAGACCCCTCATCAAATGAATTAAGAACTTCAATAGCTATTAGTCCCTTCAGTGAAATACTGTGATGCCTCTTGTTTGTATTACAAGTCATTGATACCTGTATGTTAACATGCTAAATGGCAAAAAACTTAGTAAAATGCTCCTAGCTTTATAAAAGCCAACCATCTTTCTTGGTTGTCCAGTTGCTAACATACAAATGCCTGAGCTGGAACCTGTTTTAAACTTAATGAGAGTATTTTTACTGACCTCATTGTACTTTGGATCCAAATAGAAAACTACTCAACTTTTCTTTAAGTTATGGGGTTTTATTAAAGTAAGTAAGGCTGACATTTTGTTTGATGGAATTAGTTAAAATATGGCAGTGAGGAAAGAGAAAGTTCAAACACCTAATCTTACCTTTTGATCTGATTGTAAATTAACAGTCACTGAATTAGCAAAAGCCACTGTAGTTTTTACAGCATCATTTTTGATTAGTTGGAAAAGAAGCTTAATGGAAAAGCTATATTTTACCCTAAAGCCTTTCTTTCACTTCATAATGAAAAGAAACACCAATGATAATGCTTTGCTATGCTGAGTTTACTGTTGCACCAATAATGTTTTTACTGAAATCTCAACACTACCAAACATAAACAAAGGCAATAAGTATACAGGGCACTGCATTAGTCTGAGTGTGCTAGTAATGACCTCGGTTAGAGAAGAAAAGCAGTCTCTGCAAGTTCATGAGCCTCTCTTATACAACAAGGGATAAAACTGGAGTGTTCATTAATAATAAAGGAGCAGCCAATGGAATGAAGATCTGCCATGTATGAGACCTAGATAGATCCAGTAAACATGGAAAACACATCTGTAGTCATGATCTGATTTTAGGACATTTGCAGATTTCCTTAACCTAAATCAACAACGTATCAAAGCCATGCTTTTTCTCACTTGTAGAAAATTGTCCGTGTGCTTTTCTATGACAGGGAATTTCCCACAGTCAAAGAAATGTTCAATAATCTTCAACAAATTTAAGAAAAATGCTACTCTTGTGATGGGAGACCTTGTTAGAGACCTCAGAAACTGACCAAAACACTAAAGCAGGCTCAACAGTAAAAGTCAGATGAACTAATGAGGTAATTTAGGTACTGTGCAGAACACCCCTGTTTTAAAATGCATGCATATATTTGTTTTGGCATGAGACATTTTACTATTCATGTTGATGCTGTTGTGCTGAGGTAGATTGTAGAGGGGTTTTTAACTTCTGTTGTCTTTCTTTTTTTTTTCCATGAAACAGAGTACAGAATTTATGCAGAGTCAGTACTTTGCCTTATGATTTAGAAAAGAAAGAATAAGCATTTGCTTAGTCCCACCACCACATTTGAATCTCAAGTGTAGTGAAAGGTCAATATAAAACAGATGTGAAAACAAAAGAACAAGATATTCAGAAATTAGGGATGCTAATAAACAAAAAAAGAAGACTTTTGTAATATTATTAATTTTACATCATTGGTTAGAGAAATGGAAGAACTTTGAACACTTTCTGTTTCCATTTTAATCCTCAGCAAATATTTTAAAACTGCAATTTTGGGTGGATGATTACTAATGACCTTCTTTAAACCATCAATATTTCTAAAATTATCTTGACAGACATAAAATTAACTGTGTATGGAAACTGACAATCAGAATCTACATGTGCTTAACTTTGGAAATAAATAGGATTGCTCAAATATAAGAGGCTAAACACGTGTTGACATATTTGCATGACCAGAACTGTAGAGATAGGAAACTTGTGTCGAAGTCCTCAATTTGCCATGCCAATGTTTTTAGGATTGTATAAGATAACTCTTTTCTGGGTAAGCATGTGTCCTCAATGAATGTTTTCACACCAAACCACAAGGCACAAGCCAGCCTGTATCCTGGCAAGTTGAGATGGCTCTGCTGCAGCTGAGTCTGCCTAGCCAGGTAGCACACTACCCAGCTGTCTTCTAGCAAGCTGGTATTGTTAGTGACCTGTAAATTGGTAATAAAATGGATCAAGAAGTATCCTGACTTCACTGTCAAGGAAAATGTGAAAGAATAGCTGATTTGCTATAATGATTTGAAGTAAATATTTGCTGGTTTAAAAAGGACATTCATAGATTGAAACTATCTATAGTCAAAATGAAGTTTTAATAAAGGTTAGTTAATTTGCAAATAAAGGAAGATATTTTATTACCATTTGGCCTAAATCTATTATTGCTTAAAAGTTTTTTGGTTTGGCCACTCTACTGAGAGATCCATTTTTCACAAAGTTCCATTCTCAATTTCATTGCTTGGAATTTGAGCCTGTAACTTTTCCTCTGAGATGAAAATTGTGAAAACTGTACAGCATATGTGGCAATTCCTCATCTGAGTCTAAAACTATGTGAACTCCAAGGCAAAACATCTTGGCATGAAAGCCTGTAACTTTTAACTGCTCTTACTTTCAACACCTTTTGGATTACTAAAGTTTAAAATCGAGGTATATTAAGCATTCTTGTAGACATTTGTTTTTTATCAATCAAGAATTCATGCTCCAACATAAAATCTTAAAAGTAGGGGAAACAGTTTGCTGCAATTTATTCAAATACCATTTCTACTTTTCTGTGTACCTTTGGAAATATCCACCCTAGAGACTGCATTCTTTTGCAACTTCAAATGTAAGTTGTTATAAGCTGGGAGAAGAAATAATTTGGTGTTTATTTTTGATCTACAATAACCTCATCTGGCTCTGGATTTAACAAGAAGGATGGCTGGTGTTTATTTTTAACACGTTAAATCAAAAAGGAAATACAAATGGTCATTTCTCGAAGCATGATTTTCTGAACTCTTAAAAAGAAAAGGGTAATTTAGAAGGGTATCCTATGACAGGAAATGACAAGCTACCTTCACCAGGGTATAGGCTGGGCTGCGGTGTTTGGATCGGTATATAGCTGTTGACTTAGGAGAGAGACGCTTGCGCAGAAAAAGCAATACTTTGTTCAAGTCACCAGACGGTCTGAGGATTTGGGGAGGAGACAGGGAGGGGCTGAGGGTTTTCACTAAAAAAGACAGAGTCATCAGGCTTTAAAATAGCTGTGTGGCCTTGTTCAGTGAAAATAAAGAGTAATGTGCCTATAAAAAGCAAAGTAAACTACCAGTTGACTGCCTCTTTTATGCCATACTCATCTTTGAAGGTTAAATTTGTTATTTTAGAAAAACATATGGTAGGTTTGAAAAAAAAGCCCAGGTTGTAGGCTTCAGCTTTTTTATTTTGTGAACCAAAACCTCGTCTTGCACTAAAGAAGCAAAAATCTTCACCTTTAGTGTAGTTACTTAAGTGAACACAAGTGTGCTGCTTTTTAAAATTCCATTATTAACATTAGTATTTAATATTTAAGTTTGGTTCGTAAACATAAGTGACTGTTATACTAAATTGCAATTCTAAAAAGGAACTTTACTGGTTTACAGAAATGTGAAGAACTAAATGTCCACATTGCAGATCCTTCTAGCTGTTAAAATGTTCTCAAATACCATTTATTTCTTGCATATTAATGTTTGTCAGATATAAGCAATGTGCTACCTCTTTGATTTTATAGGATTATTGAAAGAAAATGAAAGAAAAAGTACAAATATAAATAAATTGTAAAGACTTTAATAGGAAAATGAAAGTAGGCAGTAGACATCTTATTCTCAACATCTACTACTGTAATGACAGACAAGTCTCATATAAGCTAGACAACTTTGAATTTCTTGGAACACTAATGCTTAAAATGGTTATCTCATTTTACTAAGTTTTTTTATGAATTTTCTGTTCCTAACCCTTTATGCAAATCCTATCTAACATGAGGAAGATCCTTCTGTTTTCTGTCTTAGCAGCAGTGGAGATCAGATGTGTAAAGCCAGAATTACAAAAATATTAGCTTAATATATACTACAAATCAGATATAGAAATGCTAAAAAAGCAGGAAACATTTTCAGTATTTTTAAAAGATCTAATTTTATTCAGCCATGTTGAAAGCACACTGGTTGCTCTATTTTGGCTCAACTCAAATTTGTTAAATTATTTAGAATTATCAGGACTCCAACTCTTCCAAACTTTCTTCTTTCTTCACTGACTCCCCTGGAAACTGGCTGCCTATGGAAGTACCTTTCTTTGGGTTCTTTAGACTTTTCAGCTATTCATTTGGATCTCTAATAAGCTTTCACAATTAGAAGTAGTCATCAATGTTCTCTAAGCTGTTTACCTTTGATTTCCTTTAGAAAGGGGACCAACCATTAGAGGCATTATTATTTTGTACATGTGGGTTTGTTTTTTTTACAGTTAAAATCATTAATGATTATTGAAGGTCAGGGCAATTTGATACTGTCATGCGATTTTCCCCCTTTTTATGCCTGTGTACTCCTTCTTAAACATAGTGAAAATGACAGTTCCAGAGGTTCCTGTTCTTTAACCCTTTTTTTCTACTACGTCTCAACTGCAGTCCTCCCGTCCTCCTTCCAAGGGTTTTTCTCCCTACCAGAAGTGTTTTCTGATGCTCAGAAAATTGCTTACCAAAATGTATTGATTTATGGGGGGAGAATTAGAGTTGTTTGGGAGCAATATCCTGTTTGAATTAACCATCAGGTGTTCTGTGCAAGCAATTGGTATGTACTGTTGGAATTAGGATGGTCAGCTAATCTTTGTAACAAAGCTTCTGTTCTTCAAGTGGCTAAGTACTCTTGTTGCAAATACTTTTGATGAACCTGAATACTTTCCTTGAATACTTACATGTGTGCCTTTGAACTTATCTTCCACAAGCATTTGAGCTTAAAGTCTTGTAGACTATTACATGGAGCTGGTTGCCAAGGGGACATGGACGTAGTCTAAGAAGATTAAATTTTAAAAAACAACACCCAAGTATTGAGTTATTGAGAACATTCAATGAATTCATTCCTCTTGAGGAGTCGCTTCGAAAGTGAATATTTGGAAAGGGTGGTTAAAATTAATTTATGAAGTTGAGATAATGCTGTTGGGTGTACTATTTGTTTTTCTTTTCACCTATATAATTTGCTGGCTACACCTAAGGTCTCCTTTTTTCTTCTGAAGAAACTTGCTTTTGAATCTCAGGAAGTTTCTTATTCCTTTGGGTTTGCTGTTTTTTGGTGGGTTTTTTTTGTTGTTATTTTTGTGGTTTTTTAATGAATTTTAATAAGAACTGACAACTTTTAATGATTTAATGAATGCATATTTTTAAAAGGCAACTGAGTCATAGTCATGGTATAAAAAAATTGGGCTAATCTTACACTTTTAACTCTTTGTGGAGATGAATACTTACTCAGTTCTTGCTGAAATTAGAAATTTTACTCATTTGTGATTTCTTTTTTCTGCTAAAAGGATTTTTAGTTGTAATACGGTCATAGTTTATTCTGATTATTCTACAGTTTTCTGTTTCAAAGAAAGCAAGTCATATTAAGAAATTCTTACCAAAGTGAATGTAAAATTACTCGCAATACCATATTCACTTGAAAAATGTAGCTGAAGAGGAAGCACAATCATACAAAAAAGCAGGAATGAGGCATATTGCTTCCTTCGGAGGCTGCAGCATTGGGAAATTCCTCATTGCTAAGATTATTTCATGGGACAGCGCTTGGATGCTGGCTCGATGCAATGTGATAACCTGAACAGTTTATGTCTGAAGTGTGTACACCTCCTACTTGTTCTACAATATCTGCCTGATAACATCAAATCATTAGGCTAAACATCTCATCTAGGAAGCTGGGAAATAAACACACAGGTGCCCCTCCCAGTGTGCAGATTTATAAAGAAATATTATTGGAAATCCGTTTCTAGTGTTTCTGAGATATATGAGAGCGAGTCATATTTCAGAGTTTGCAGTTCCCAGGGTTTTACTCACCAGTGTTGAGAAGTGGGACAGCATTATGCTATCAGTGTTCATGGGGTGGGAGGTATTGCAGACCCACATGTGCACAAGATGCTGAGCCTGTGGTGAAAAAATCACTGAGTGTGGGCAGGTGGTGGGACCGAAGAAACAAAGCAGCTGTCCTTAAGCTAGAGAGACAGAGGAGAAAGAGGGAGGAACTGGCCCAAGGAACAGAATAATGTCAGTTGGTTCATATGGAGTTAGGTGTAATGACACAATGACCATGCCTTGCTGAACAAATCAGGCCAATATGAGAGTGTAATCCAGCATTTAATAGATGATGAAGATGATCTGCATCTGTGTCTGTGCAGTTTTGCAAAAATGAATGTCTTATTTTCTCATGTAAATTATCTGTGATAGCCTTTTTCTGAATTTTCCCTCTATTATCAAAAAAGAAGAGAGGTTTGGGTTTGGGGTTTTTTTGTCTGAGAGCTAATAAACCTCTGGTTATTGCAAACTAGAAGTGTATAACAGCAAACCTGTCATTCTGGTACTTGCTCACTAACATCTGTTGATAGCAATGCTGGAGGTAGGCCAGGGCTGAAGCCACAACACTTTGGCTTCTTCCGTTAGGGTCATTTTACCTGCTTATAAACAGACCTGGCCCAGAATGAAATGATATGGCTAGTATCTTAGAGAAATTGTTTTCTCCAGCTTAGTACTAGAAGGAGTCTTCCAGGCAATAACATTTAACTAGATGCTGTTCCAGGCCTAGAGGGCTGGGAAAGGCGAAATTTTGCAATAGCTGGAAGAGAGGACAAGAAGCCTGTAGCCCGGGGTGTTTCCCACAGCAGAACAGAAAACTGAAAATGAGAGGAAAAGATGATGATTTCACTGAGTTGTCAGTGGAGATGATTTCCACTACAGGGCTGGGCATGCAAGGTAATGAAGAAAAAGGGGAATAAAGCTGACTCTGCCACTCTGCCACCACCAAAACCTTCTAAGTTCCATATTTCAGTAAATGATGAGGAAAGATTTCTGTGCTTCTAGATGTCATTCGCCAACACAGAGGATGCTGAAGCAAGGCACTGTCTTTTTATTTCTTGGGCCAGTGTTCCTTTTGTTTTGGAAACTTTTAGGAGGTTTGTCAGTCTCACTGCTTTTACAATTTCACGTACTTAAAGAGGCATCGCTGAATCGGACAGCTCACAGTGCCAGAGCACTAAAAGTCTTGCTCTGTGTCTGCCGAGTGTTGAAGTCCCACACTGTGGGCAGAGTGACAGATTTTGCTCTGAGAGCATGCCAGAAAGGGGAAGAAAGAGGCAGCTGCCTTGCTACAGCAAAGGAAGGTCAGGAGGATATGAGATGACAGTCAGGAGGATATGAAGTGACAGAAAAGAACCCAAGCGTGGCCGGTTGTTTGGTGTCCTGTGGGGAGATCTCTGTTAAGGTTGGATAGCAAGAGAAAATGACTTGGTATTTGTTAGACAAGGTAAGATCTGTGGTTCGCCAAATGTTACACAAAAAATAGGTGATGTGTGTATTTTGACATTTTCTCACCTATAAATACTGTTCTTACCTCACGAGACACAAACTTTGTTTTATTCTAACACTATAGGGTCCTTTCTGGCTTTATGATCTGTCTTACAGACTCGATAAGCTCTCCCTCAACACTGTAAGATGATATTAGCCAATAGTGCTAACATCAAAGGTGCTTTATTGAATATGATCAAGGAACCTCTAATGTCAATACAAGGGGCGTTTGTTTTGCAGCTGGTTGGCAGCCAGCCAGTTGCCATGCAGTTATGGAGCTCCTTGATGTTGAAGTGGCTTTAAAAGTGTGGTGAAAAAGACTGATGGAAGGCTTACAGCTCTAGACTGTGCAGGAAGGGGATTGCTTGTGTAATACAAAGGTAATATTTTTGGTTTATGTTCAAATAGGAGGAGAGGGGGGAAGGCAGCTATGTATTTTGTCAGCTGTATATGCCGGCCTTGTGACCTGTGAGAATTCGTGAAATGTTACCACCGACATCTTGTCTCACCAAAAATGAATAAATTGAGTGAGGTAGAAAATTTAACGTAAAATATACAGTAGAATGGCAGAAACTCTTGTGACCCCCTCTCTATTAGGAATTTCGTGCCTCTGGATTTGAGTCTTTCTTGTGGTGGCAGGCAGTAACACGAGGTGTTTCAGTCCTGACTTGATTCATACTGTGAGAGCTGAAAGTAGCAGCTGCCAGCGTGAATGACCGAAAGTTGAATTCTTCAACTTGAAATTATACATTCAAAGGAAGTTTAATTGCAAGTTATTTTGTAATTTGTCATGCTTGTATCCTGGTGGAGACTAAGCTTATGAGACGTATTCGCACATGTAGCTTGGGATGCTGTGCACCTTGTTTATGAATGTTTCTTCTGATGCCGTTTGGACAAATCACCTTAAAACTGCAGTGGTGCTGTCAGGCATCTTCTAACAGTTTTGAAGGCATGGAGCTGTCTGCAAGCTGTTTTGGTGAGAGAGCTCAAAGATAAACAGAGAAGTTTTCCCTCTGCCATGAGATTTTAGAGAAGTGTAGTAGAAGTTGGTGTATCAGCCATCTACAGAAAGAACAGATACAGATGGACACATAGAATATCTACAGTATAGGCAGATTATCTTTACACAGTTTTCTGTGTGAATGGGTGCTATTCAAGTTATTGTGTTGTCTCCTTGGATTATGTATGTTAATTTTTTTTACTTTCAAAAACTGCTTGCATCTCAGTTTCTGCTAATGCTTCACCACCTATACAAAAGAAAGCATGTGAATTCTAAAATCCAGCCTTCCCTCCACCCTGCTTTCTCAGTCCAAAACCAAAAATCCACCAGTTAAGACTTTAAGCTATCCCTAAGTGAATGAAATAAGACTCCATTGGTTTGGCATATTATCAGCTGATGCTATTGTTACCCATGAAAGCAGGGATAAATTGTGAATAACACAGTGTATGGGAGCAGTGAATGAGGCCTGAAAGGAGTGTCAGTGAAAGCTCCTCATCTTATTGCAGTTGCTGGCACAGAAATGAGAAAAGATTGTTTTATATTCTTGTAATCTTAATATTTTGGTTTTAATACTGTTTACAAAATCTAAACTCTATCTTCAAATTGCAAAATGAGTTTACACAAAGTCTGGAAATGCAGATTGAAGCCTAGAATTTGTGCTCTGACAGAGTGCATTGTGGCAGATCATTGGTGAGCTGGAAAGACGAATGGGTCCATTTGTTTCTGCACATGTTTTGTCCTGGAGGAAGAGAAAAAGTGATAGCTAACAAGCTGGTGGTTAGTGTTTGCGCTGACAAATATATGCATATCTGTGTATGAGAAATTTTCAAATAAGCTTTTAGTGAAGTATAAAGCTAAACAGTC
Organism: Coracopsis vasa; assembly: GCA_026283785.1. Taxonomy (NCBI): domain Eukaryota; kingdom Metazoa; phylum Chordata; class Aves; order Psittaciformes; family Psittacidae; genus Coracopsis; species Coracopsis vasa. The sequence continues at coordinate 10,232 of JANHGB010042435.1, forward strand.
AAATGCTTATAGTCTGTTAAGGGCATATATTTACTTGTTGAATGTGCGGGTTGAAAAATGATTCTCATTTTGTTACAGCCATATGGTTTCTACACAAAACAAGGAGCTATTTCTAATTTTAGTGGTTTATAGTTTCATTATTTTAAAAATGAAACTAAAATATATAAAATGGCTGTTTCTTTAACAGTCTAAAATGTGCTGATTTTAAGATTTTTGCAAGAAAAAATGTCTTTATGATCTTTGCTGTCTCTAAAAACTGGCAAATGTTCTCATTCACTGAAAAAGATTATAAAATAAAATTTTTAATTTAAAAATAATATTTAAATAATGTCTTAGTATCTAAGTTAAAACTTTCTATTGAATTAAGGTCATATCCATAACTTTAGTTAATATAAAAAATATAAAACTAGCAAATATTAAATAATTGCTTTCTTTGAGAGTAGTAAATGCAGAAAATGACACAGATTTTTGCAATAGAAAAATTCTGTATCAGTTCTACTAAATATCTCATCTGAATTTCTAACATGAAAACAATAAATGAGATGTTTAAGAAAAGTGAAAAGAAAACATAAACCACAGGATGAACTTGTCCGATGTTGTAACACAAGCATTAGCGTAGCTGAACAATCTTGACATCATACTGTATAATTATAATTATGCAATGGAAGTAGAAGTAAATCTTTTGTCACTAAGTGCTACGAAAACATTGCTGCTAATCATCTTCAGAGTTTTGCATGATAAAAATTATTGTGAAAAATACAAACCTGGGATTTCAGTATTTTTCTTCAAGGTACCCTCCTAAATAAGTGGAAGGAATAAAAATAGTCACCTACTTATATATGCCTTTGCTGAATCTTTTTTGTGAGCGATTCTGGATAGTGTTCTTTTCCTCCTACTATACGTTTTTTAGTCCTTTCTCTATTACTAACTCTCCCAAATCAGTATCCAACACACCTTTCTGAACTGCTGTAGTAGGCAAGCAAGCACAAATGGTTCTCATTCTTAGACCATAAAAGTCTAAGAATTCAATTAATTGTGAATTTCCACTTAGATTTGAACAGTTCACTTAACTTTTGGTCTTGTTTTTTTTATAAATGTCATTCTTTATTTTTCTTGTATTCTTATAATACAGAACCTCTTACAGTAATGGAATTAATAAATTTGAATCCATGCTCTAGCCTGACAAACTGAGTTTACAGCATCTCTTTCTAATGTTAAGATACACTGCTTTAAAGCTTTCACTGTAATGCTTTTTGTTGGAGGGAGAGGAGATGCTGACTGTTGTGTGTAAGCAGTAGCAAAAACATTCCATAATCAAGTGATGCTAATAAACACAAACTGATTAGAATGCCCTTTTCCCCCTTAAGTCTGTAAGAGCCACAGAGACCAACCTTGATGGTGCTCCCAGCTGCCACACTGGCAGTAGCTGAGTAGCTACTGAGCTGTAGTTCAGGTTCTTGATTGGGCATGATTGGATGTAGATGCACAAATCAGATCTTTACAGATTCTCTCTCAGCCCTGATCATTGATTTTTCTGTCTTGTTCTTTGTCTCAAAACTGACCTTTCTGGATAATAAGAATTTATTTTTAATCTACATTTAATCCACTTGTCTGTATAAATTTGACTGACCGAAATCCTCTGGTTGTGAACAGCCTTCTACTTTCAGCTGGAAAAAAGTTTTAAAATAGGTATTTTAATGTTTATTTTCCCTTTGATTGCAGAAAATATCCCTACTACTCAGTAAACACTAGCACTTTTCAGCTTTAGTCTTTACTGTCTCCTCACCATTCTTTTAGTGATGTCAACAATCTGTGTTTTATGAGACCAGAGGATATCAGCAATGACTTTATATTATAGTCTTTCTTTTAATTAGCCTTTGATTTTATAAAGGCATAAAAGCTTTTCTATGATGTTTTGTCATCACTCTTATTCTGCATATTTTGATTTAAATAAAAATGCCTCTCTTTTTTGGAGAGGGGGCAATTGTTAGCATTGTGTATGGAAACTGGTTTGTATTTTCATTAGAAGCAGGTCTGAAAATAGATAATAATTTAGAACTTTTGAATCATGTAATCATCTCTGACCCTAAATGAAGTTTAGGCATGCTCCATGGAATAGTGGTCTGTATGAACGGTTACCAGACTCTGTCATGTGCAGGCTCTTCCTCTGCAGGTGTGTTTTTTATTTTGCTTTATAACAAATAAGTTAACCAGATGTGTGAGAGAGAGCATACTCTTAATTATTACAAATATTGTATACGTCAGTATTATAACACACTGATTTACTGGGCTGCTATGGTACTCTCAGTTGCTATCTAAAGAAACACCGGCTAGTTAAATATTTCACTGCAATTTTGAATAAATGTGTAGGTGAAAGTTTTACCCTAAGAAGGTTAATTCAGGATAAGTTTAAGAAGTCAATTGGGTGGATCTCCAGAGTCTTCTGGAAAGTGAAGCAAATATTTGTTTTCCCGGACAAGTCAGTAGCAGCTTTCTAAGAGGCTTTTGGAAAAAAACCCAGAGCTTTGATGTGCTTTGCTGCTTTTAAGAAACACTTGCTTTTTAAAGTTTCTTGTAATTTAAAAGAATATGGGATAATTCAGAGCAGTGGACTTCACTGTACTAGCTATTTATCTTATAATTACCTTTATGGAAAAAGGTCATTTATTTTTTCTTGCTGTGAAGTTTTCGGTAAAGACCACTGTAGTCTTTGCATGGGAAAGAGTATATACTGATCACTTTGATCGCATCTGCTGTCTGCACACATTCAGGGCAGTTTTGGTTTATTTTCTTCAGACAAGAGTTGTATACATAATTTGAAGTTCACTGAGATAATATCTCCTTCAACAGCCTGGTGTGCAGGTATTTGTAAACCACCTCCCAAACAAGTCTTGTCTTTTTATCTTTTTTCCGGAAAGGTGGAAGTGGTAACAAACCGTTAAACCAGTGGTTAAGAAGGTAGGTGTCTGTGGGTATTGATGGGAAATAGTCGTTAGAGGAAAGCTGCATCACCACACAGGAAGAAACATAAAACTCTTGAAAGCATTTTCCCCAGCTGTTGCGGAAGAACTATTTAGACAGTAGAACTTGAAAGCCACAGATCTTATACCTCATTTCTAGCTGAGAGAGTCCTTCCAGAAAAAGGACTGATTAGCTGCAGTCTTTTTACAGCTCTCACAAAGGCTCAGCGTTTTCACAGAAAAGATGGATTTAACAGTAAGGAAACAATAAATTGCAAATAAGTAATCAAATTTCTACAGGATGGCCTTCAAGCTTTGCAAAGAAAATGACAAAATGTGAAAGATAAGTGGTGGATCTTTGATTTTTGAAAAAGAACATAGCTCCCTAATTTATTACAAACATTTTTGCCAATAAGTAATGCCAGTGAAACTTAGGCAAAAATGACATTTAAAACCATCTATGACTGTATCTCCTCTTCAGCCAGTCATGTGATTTCTTTACTCTTTCGGCTATTACACTTTGCTTTAAGGACTGGGCAAGATTTCCCTCTGTCTTCAAGTCATTCAGTTATCTGCAAGGGTTGTGAGCTGAGAGCTCAGAGTTCCTCTTTTTTCCCCCTCTTCCTGCTAGTCTGTCTCAAAAACTAGACAGAATATTTTTCCCATATAAATGTCCAGTGTGCTGCCATTAAGTAACTTCAACACTTCTTTCGCATGACATATTGTTGGTAGCTTTTCTGGTTTTAAAATATTGCCCACTAGCACCCTTGGAATAAATATTTGCAAGTTTTCTTTGAAGTATGTATTTGGAGACAAAGCAGACCACCATGTTCTTTAAGCCAAAATTTTTCTTTCAAGTAAGATTTAAGGGAAGCAATATGATAGTTTATAGGAGTAGTGCGTGATTCACTTAACTGATGGTGCATTTTATAGTTCTACTTCTGTTACTGACCTGTTACATCATCATAGACAAGACGTTTAATCTCTGCTTTTGTTTTTTCCAAGACAAGGATGGTCACTACTTTTTTTGGTCTGTATATTTTGAAGCAACATTTAGCAAATTGTCTTGTGTAGTGAGCCTCTCTTTGTGTATGTGTAATGGCAAGACTTGCAGTCCCGCCTTCGATCATTTTCTTTTCAGGTTTAAAAATGTTTTTTTCAATAACAGTTTAAAGTGACATTCTTCTGTAAAGAACAGACTGTCTTCCACCTACCTCTAAGTAGAAGCTACATCCCATTGTTCTTTGTGACGCTTAAATCAAGGTGTCTTTGAAACACACTGGAGAGCTGCTTCTCTCCAGTGATAGGAAAACTGACCTGCATTTGGGTGGCATGTTTGTAGAGACTTTCTGAAGCAAAAACACAGTGCAAATATATTCTCCAAAAACTAATTAATGATCTTCTAAGATTTGTAGCGGTCTTAAACAGAACTGATTTTATTTTTTTTTTATCTTCCTTCTATAGTGCAAGCTTCAGGTTCCTCTGTGTTGTGTATTTCCATAAATTAATTTATAATATTTGGTTTTGAGATACTTGTGACATCCTATATTGATGCATGTTTCTAATTTAACAGGTAAAGGTTTTATCTAGGAGTAATGTGCATGCTAGGAGTAGGCTGCATAATGTCATATGCTAAAGGGTGAACAAGAAGGCAAAGACATGATAGTTCACACATATTGAGAGGTGCAAAGCTGCAGACTGTGCTCCAGTCAGGAGTTGGAGCCTAACTGAAAATGGGAAACTCAACAATGCCATACAGGATTAATTTGACATTGCCGGAATTCAGCATCTCAAGGCAATAATAGACAGGGGCCTTTGGGGAAATTTTACTTGCAAATAGTCTGTGGTTTTACTGTAGGTTACTTTGGTTATTCCCAAACTGTGGTCATAGTAAGTGAGGAAATTGTGGGGTTTAGGTAATATTGCTTTTACAGGGATATGGTTCTTTGGGTTCTATGCTGCAATCATTCAGAATAAAGCTCCTAAGAGTGACAGCAATTCAAAAATCTTTGTCATGACTAGGCAAAACTGAGCACTGTATGTTAACTGAAAAGAAGGCCCCCCCGTTGCAAAAAAGGGACATGGTATAGTCTACAGCTCTTCATGATATCCAGCCTCTGCAAGGATAATCTTAGGAAAAACAACATTTTCTACTATGCAGGCAACCACAGGACTATAAAAAGACATAGGTGATGCATTTGGTATGCTTTAGCTTGACTTTAATGTCCTGCCCTCTCTCTCATACTGGCAATCTGCATTCTATGTGAAATAAAAAAGTGATGAGGTTAGTATACACCTAGCTTAGTACAGATGTTGCTATTTGATACCAAGAACTGAATTGACTGTGTTGTCTTTACTGGAAATCCTAGTTAATGTTTTGCTTGTGTTAATATTTCCATGTGTTATTCCTCTTGGGCAACACCTCAAAGTACTTGTATTTCATCACTAAAAAATTTTAGTCTCGTTGAAAATCCCTGGGATTGGAATTTTTGAGGTTGGTTATTTTGGTTTGGTTTTGTTGGTTTTGGTTTTTTTTTCCAAGTTCCACCAATTACTACATCAGAGCAATACATAAACCAAGAGTTTTAACTTCTTTGGGCAGATATCCAAAAGGTATGTGGTCAGAAACAAGGCATGACTCTTCTGTGCAACAGATACCTATGTCATTTTGAAAAAGTCATTTAATATTTCTGTTCTTCGCATGTCCAGTAAGGAAACGCATGTTGTCATATTTCTCTACTTGAGAATATCACCTTACAGATGCTACTGTATTTATGATTGTATGTAAAATATCTTTGGTTGCCGTGTTTGCCAGACATTCTGTTCCATGTATTGTACCAGTATTATAACCTTAGAGAAGAGATTATGTAAAGAACTGCACCTAACTGGGTACATCAGGTGCCACTCCTGTTCTTAAAGGGTCATCTGAGAAATATTTTGGAGTCATTTAATTGCTGTTAATGTCTCAACTCCTCTAATTCAACCACTAAATGAAAACAAGTACCAAGATTTTTAACACGTACTTTCACAGTGGGGATGGGATTTAAGATGTTGCCCTTCTGTGTCTATATACTTCATACATGAGTATGATGATACACTGGAGATGTATATTATAAGAGCAGATGGTATCTGTCCATAGTTCAGCAGCCCGTGAAAGCTAAAAAACTTCTGAAACTCTTCCAAGAATAATGACTTGTTCCCCAAGACAAACTTATTTGGGATGCAGTTACCAGACAGAATTTAACATTCTCTATTAAGAGAAGCTGTTTGAGCAAAGGCAGTTCTTACATGCTATGACATTTTGAAAATGAAATTGATAGATTCTTCTCACGTCTGGAGCAGACACTAATGGAAACTCTTGTGAATGTGCTGAGACTTTTTGAACAAGCCACTAGAGAGCTAACTGCTGAAACAGCATAGTCAAGCCAAGTCATACCAGCAGTTCTTATTCTGTGATTATTGATGCATGACTTCTCTCCTCCACACCACCCTTGAAGTCATCTAACAAGGAATCTTATTTGTTTCCAAAACATTTAGGGGAGATTAAAAAGATGGTGCAGACTATTTAAACCACTTTTCATTGTTATGGAAGTTTTCTTCTAAATCCCTTTCTTTGAAAAAGTTAGTGGAAAGTTAGCGTCAGAGAGGTAACAAGACTGTTAAGTGATCAAAGATATCTGAAAAGTCATGGAACATTCATATTCCTTTGGCTACCACTACTTCTATAAATTCTTTTTGAAACATTGCTCAGGGGGATGAGCAGACAAAATTTTATTTGTTAAAACAAGCAAGAGGAAGTTGGATACTCTTGCTGTCCTTTGCCTTTGCTAACTTGTTGAGCACAACTTAAAGCAGAAATCAGATATTCATCTGCTGGTATTTCAAATAAACCATCTGGCTAACTAATGTGATAATTAAGTGTCTTGAATTCCATCCCACTAATTTGTCATTTGAAACAACAATGACAACACTTTAATACTTGAAGCTTTTTTAATTATTTTTTTAAATTCTAGGCAGGTCATGTTTAAATCTCAAAGTCTGAGTAACTAGGCTGTCAAGCAGTTTGAACTGTTGATATTCATTTGTTAAAGTCACTATGCTAGCTGAAGAATTGGCTAGTCTTTAAACAAAAAAAAACAACATTAAAGGGCCTGCTTTGGAAAGGAGTTTTCTTTCTTCACATGTATTTGTTATTCCTCAATTTCACTGAATGGATAGGATAAAAATTTTCTTGCTGTATTGTTTGCAAACAGTTCATAAACTTTGGGTCGTGCAATTTTTGTGGTTGTTCCCCTTTCACACTTGGATCTCTTGGAAAATACATACGCGTTGCTGAAATTCTGAACATTTCCAGTATAAATAGTCACATTTTGAAGGACTGAATGTATTTTAAGGATATATAAATATTGTGGAGTAATAATATTGTAGAGCACTGTCCAAAAGTTGGGCCGGCTGTGTGACAGAAGATAAGTGTGTAACATTGGGTTGTGGCCAGTTTCACCAATGTGTCCTCTTACAAGCACCCCTTTGAACACAGTGCAAACTGTTCCTTACGGTACCCTGATGGAGCAGTTAGAGAGTTGCTGAGTGACTGAAAAGGGCTGGCTGCATCAATAATTCTAATAAACTCAGTGAGGAAATTTATGATGTAGTGTTACCTGAAATATAATCTCTTCTGATTTTCTACGTAGGTGTTGGCTAGAAATGATCTACTGTTAGTCATCAGACTATTTCTGATAATTACAGTTGCAAGGGGGTGTACCAATTATGGAACATAGCTGAGGAAGGTAAAAAGTCTGTATAAATGTTGTCAGCATTTACATTTAAACCAATAATATAGCAAGCCACTGTAAGTTGGCCTTGCTTTGAGCAGGGAGTTGGAGCAGGGCATCTTCAGAGCTCTTTTCCAAACTAAACCATTCTATGTGAGAAGTATTTTAACTAAACATTCCCCTGTCTAGAAGCCTTGGTTACTTGGAAACAGAACTTCTCATGGGAAGCTCTTGACTTTGGGGGAGGTTATGCTAGAAATAAGGAGAGGAGGAACAGAGGAGCCCAGAAGGCCCAGGTGTTTGGGTTAATTATCTGACGTGTGGTGATACAAGATCCAAGCTTTGCTCCAGAAAACAGGTGAACCACTCTCTTAATCTTACTTTATTTTTTATTGATTGTGAAGAGTCTGTTTTATTTTGTTGAGTAATAAAACAAATTATGGAACATCAGAAAATGCTTTAAACCTGGTAATCTTAGTTTCTTGCCAGTTATATTCAACTGGACCTAGTTAGAGGAAAACATTAGATCTCATATAGTCCTATTGTTTCCTTTCCTCTCCTCTTCTTCTCTGGTGAACTCTTTAATGATATTTCTGGCAAGTTATGTCATTCTAATTAGGAAAGACTATTAGTTACTTCAACATGCGTTCTTAAGATGTACCTATGTACCTATTATTTCACAGCTATTTTAGGAGGATTTGTTCTTATGAATCACCCAAAGCTGAACTGAAGGGGAGGTGCTCCAAAGAGCATTTAAGAAATATAGTAGTGATTTAGCCACTTTATAGTCTCAATTAAAAATATAAAAACCTATCAGAAGAATTTAATAATGAAGGTAAATATTTTTTTTTGTGGGTGGGTATCCATATGGTAAGAAAAGGTATGAAAATCTAATATATTTCATTCTTCAGCCATAGCAAAGTAGAAGAAATGATAGGGCAAAGTAAACTTAAACCAAAATATTTTTATAGGTAAATGTCAAATATTATTTAAACCTTCCACATTATAATTGAACACCAAACCAAAGGTGTCTATAGAATCAACTTCTTCTGTGGCCCAGTAAATATTTAATGTCAAGAGACATAAGTAGCTCACTGCTTGACTCTCAACAAATGAGAACAATGATCTCACTCAGCATTGGATAAAAGGAGGGAGCAGCAGGCTGCCAGAAAAATAGCTGCACTTCTTACTGGTGTAATGAATGTAACTGAATAAATGTTGACGAGACGGTGTGTCTCAGAAGTAAGATGGAACAAAATTAGGATACATTATCTAGGAAAAACACCATGCTACAATTTACGGTCTAGTCCTAAACTGAATGCTTATCATACGGTGCTAATACCCATTTTTCCTTCTCTATGAAGCAGGTCTGGAATTCAGCATCTTGAGATCAGCTTAATCTAAAGCATATGTGTTTTCTTTTATATCACATGTGTGTTCTGTATTTCCCTTTTTCCAAGAGCTAGGACCCGCATGACAATATGCTGTGATGAGAGAATACAGAGTTCATTGTTGTGATGTAGCTACAGAAACAATATGGGAACCTACAATAAAATATGTATGTTCTTTTTTTTATGGGTTTTATTTTGTGGTGCAGGCTAGTGTTTCTGTTAAGATTAGAAAGTGAAAGGCTCCCCATTGGGTATGGTAAATGTCTGTCCACACCGCCAAAGCCTCAGTAACTTAGCTGAATGTTTACCAAAATTTGCAGCAAAGGTTGACGCAGTCTGAAATGATAAACTCTCAACATGCGTCTGTCTTCTACCATGGGAATGCTATGAAGGAGGATTCTGCCACAAAACTTGGGATCACTTAGATTTTTGAGGGTCTTTGTGCCTGGATCTATTTAAATTTAGCTTTTTAAGTTGAAGAACTGAAAGACTATTGCAAATAAAAGGACAATTTATAGCATTAGTTTATCACAGTGGAATCAAAATACATGTATTTAACTTGAAAAGCATTTAATGTAAAGATGTCATTTCCTTTCTGTACTAGAATATAAGTATATCCCGTAATATTTTCTTTTGTTATGTGGGGCTACACTATAGTAGAATACAAAATAAATTAAAGCCCCTGTCATAACAATGTGGTACATGCAATTCCAGCAGAATTGTTTGTCCAACGTAATTTTCTTTCTAGTCAGAAAGCTCCTGGCTGCCATGATGAAACTGTCTTTTCTGGCAAAAGAAGTTCCCTTGATCAGTGCAACATCCCCACAAGGGATTTTCTTTTGTCTCATTTGGTCATAAGGTTGTCTCATTGTGTGAAACTAGTTCAGTATGGTAAATGAAGTCTCAGCTGAAAACTGATTATGTAGCACAGTGCTTCTTCCTAGTGTATTGTTTCCTTTTGATAGAGACCCTGTTTTTAAATGAGTGAATACAGAAAGTATATTTGAATTATATATAGCCTGAAAAGGAAAATCCAGGAAAGAGACTTACTATCCTTCCTAACAGGCATCAGACATCTTTTATGTGTGTTAACCATTGCAATTACATGGAGACTCCTCTTTACCCTACTGAGAATTAAGGGGAATTTGCTGGATGTATTTGAGCATGCCCACTGCTGCTGGGAAGTAATGACAGAAGTTATCTAAAACAAACCTTCTCTTTGACCTAATCTGCAGTTTTATTCAGTCTGCGCAAGACTGCAAACATAAAATTCCCTTTCGTGATAACAGTCACGTAGCAAGTCTGGGAAGGGCATTAAATTCTACTGTATAATTAATATCAGACATACAGTCTCTGTGCTGCAATTCTAAGTGGAGCAGTAAAGAGCTGGGGAAAAGAAGAAAAAAACAAACACAAACAAACCCTGGTATCACCCTCTTAAACTGAATGAAGGTAAAGTTTCAATTCCTGCTTAGAGCAGAATAATGAAGGATGTGGGAAGACACCAGGTGGACACTAGCCTTATTGCTCAAGAGGGTGAGGCAGAGGGGCAGCCATGCAGCCTCACCTTCACCAGAATGTGAAATATTTAGTGGGTGAAATGTACAATACTACCAGCTCTTTTCCATGTTATAAAGATAGAGCAGAAGTTATAGACACGTATACAAAGGGTGCAGGTAGTAAGTAAATGTCAGATCAGTATCATTGCTTCTGACTATTAAAATGTACAGTCTTAATGTTTTTGCCATTATAATGTTGCTTGACCTGAAAAGATTCAATGATAGAAGATGGCTAACATTGTATTATTATATTTACAAACATGTTTGTCAACCTCCTTGTCCTCTGAAATGAAACAAACAGGAAACTGCATGTCTGGGCTACTGATGTGTGTCATTTTATCACAAATAGGGAAGTCTGCAATTTAGTTTGTGTTTTTTCCATCTCCTGAATTCGATGTCCAAACTACCCCTCCTTTGAGAAGGCAGCATAAATCTGTCACATACAAATATTTCATTTACATTGTTATGAGAAAACTAACAAAAAATAATCTCAGTTATTCTGAGTAAAGACTATATTTTAGCAAAAGAAAACAGTCCAAGACAGAAACATAAACAGGGAGACTAGAATAGTGCTTTAATATCCATATGGTTTATCTTGCTGAGAAGCGACGGAATGCTTGATTTTTGTCATCCATTTACAAGTATTTTAAACCTTTCTAACTTCTAAACTTTTCTAACTTTAAAACCTTTTTAACTTTTCAACTATTCAAAACTTACAGGGAACTGCCTTGGCAGGGAATGAATAATTTATGTGATGGGATTCCATCTTCAGTTTCTGTGCTTCTGCAAGATATGTGTAATGTTATGAAATGTATCTCTTACTTTTAAAAAGGTTGTTTTACACTGATTAATAAGACATTTTAAGCCTTAGTTTTTAAGCCATCTGTTTAAATAGAACAGGTTGGGGCCGGGGGGGAAGCTTAAGCTTGATTTTGCTTGTGACTTATCTCTGAAGAGTACTGCTGTGCAGGAGGGAAAAAAAAAGAAAGTGGATCTAGAGAAGGTCCTGCCAAGAGAAAACAAAACAAAATCAACACAAAAATCAACAATTTTTTTCTTGTATCTAGGGAGGGTTCATGATTTACACGTTAGAAACCCGAGCATGAGAAGGACCAACTGGGCTGTCAGACTGACAGCTGTGTAACAAGCAGTTAATCCGGGCGGACCCAGGGGACATCATCTGCTCCTCCTCCCAAAGGCTGCACAGCACTTCTAATACCCTGTAACAAGCTTAAACCCATGATAAAAGATGTGTGGTCACAATTACAATGTGCCATAGGAAGAAGGCAGGATACCTCAGAAGCTTAATAGGTATCACAGGACACAGCAGTAGCAGGGAACTTGCTAAGTGGAATTTCCAGGTGAGCCTCAGGTGCAAGGCAGGGTCTGCTCTAGCAGGGGAGACCAACAGCCCAGGCACTTCTGCCAGGCAGCCCTGGGGGGAAATTTCTTCCTGGCTGCAATCTGGCAATCTGTAAATGCTTGAGCCAAGCATCACACAAGCTTCAGGGAGTCTGTATCAGCCAACGTGTTCTGTTCCTATTTCTAGCTACAGCTACGTTTCCCCACAAGAACACCCCAGAAGCTAGCTAATATGTCACCTTGGGGAGAGTAGGTGATGGAAAGAAAAGCTGCTAGATCCTGCAGCAAATGTCCTTTTGAACCATCTTGCCACCCCCCTCACTGGCTGTACTTATGTTCTGTATCTGCAGAGAGCTGTTTCTCGTGTGCACTGTATCCCTTTCCACTGAGCAGTTAGGTCAGACACATGAGGCTCTCTGGATTCTGGTGACCATGAAGTATAGAACTAAAAAGAAATGTAGAAAGCATACTTCTCCTGTGTTTGGTAAAGATCAAAGCCAATCCACATCTAACATCAGCAGCTGGCTCCTGTTACGGTTGCATAAAGCAAAAACAGAATTCAAGAACACTTGTACCATCAGGATAGTCTCCTTGTTAAACATGTCCCCAAATACCCTTGCAATAAAAAACTAAAAATAAATGTTAATGGCAAATTTGAGATATTTAAGTATTAAGTATTTTCTTTTGTGAGTGTTTTTGAGAGTGGCCTATTTCTGAGTAAATAATGTTTGACCACAACAGTTATCCACGGTGGTGACTAATCACACATGTTAATAGCATAGGCTTGTTTTAAGTGATACTTCTTCGCTGAAACTAGTATCTGTTAGCCTGACTTTGGTCTTTCTAAGCTACTTCGAGCTTTAAGGAAACATAAGGTCATATATTAGACCTTTATTAACAACACCTTTGTAGCATTAACAATGAAGTTGAGCACCTTTTAATACCTGACACTTCTAATTTCCATTTCTCTGTCACACCTTAAAGCAGCCTAGCTCTCCTCACAGAGGCTGTTTTTCTCCTCTCAGCTACACAGGGCTGAGCAAAACAAAAGAAAATTGTTGTACTCCTTTTTTCTCAAAACACAGGTAATTTGAATTTACCTTTAAGAAGTCTGATGCATGTTTGATTGTTAAATCAAAACCTGGTTATTAACCAATGTGTAATTAATGTCTGTCTCTAGATGCCTAGTTCTCATTACTTCAGATATTTAACTTGAATGATCGGTGAATTTCCATGAATGATTTAAAAAATTTGGTATAAGCTGATATAAGTTAAATGCCTAATTTTAAGCATAGAGAATTGAGTGACCCACTTCCTTTCTGGTTCAGATGTTGAAAGAGGCCTAATTTCAGTTTCTGATGGATATATTGCTGTTTAATCCAACTCTCTTAATCCCAGCCTTATATAAACTCTAGCATTAGTGTATTTTTAAGCAGACAGGAGTTTCCTTGTGTATACTCGTAGAGCGAACATGATTTGGCAGCTTGAAAACCTTGAATCAGACTAACTTACCAGTAATGTTCCTCAGGCCTCAAGGGAAGACAGCATCCTGTAGAAGTGAGAAGGGAAAATGTTCCTAATGCTCTGTCTGACAGAGGGTGATGGAGTTGTTAGGTAAAGGAGTTGTTCTTTTACTTGAATTTGTTCGGGTCTGTATTTCACTGTGACATTTCCCAGGCTTTAATCCTCTCAGCTCTCATACGAAGTAAGTCAATGGTTTTACATTCAGATGGGAATTTTTTAATCACTATCTTAAACAATTAATGTTTCAGTAGCACTGGAAAGGAACTGTAGTGCCATTATGATCCTTGTCTTAAATAATATTATGTCCTCCCCACACCAGCTCACAAACTAGGTAAGACCAAGACCCCAGAAGGTCAGCTCTGAATCCAGACTTTCCCAGTGTAAGAAGCTAGCTCCATCTTGGATTTCAGCTCACCCTCTCTAGGTATAAAGGCCACATGCTAAGATTTGAAAGGGATTGGACTCCAACATCATGCAACTCTAATTTTACAATAGCCTGTGGCTGCTTTCATTTCTAAAGATAGTGATTCTTGAGTTTTGATGGAAATAGCCTTGGAGCAGAAGTTATAGCTAGCATAGATCTAGCATGGTTTGGTGTATTTTACAATATTTATACATGTTGACTTACTTGAAGCTATGCCATCCATTATATGGCTAACCCAAGCAAGTCATTCTATGAACAGCAGAGTCCAGTTTTATGGATCCTGTAAATCCGATGGATTTACATCCCACATCGCTAAACTCCTTCTGCCCTTATCTTCTGTATCCCTTCACTTTCTCTGCTTCCTGTATTGTTATCCCTGGGCCCTTTGCCATGCTGCCAGGGTATGTTAGATAACCCCATGTCTCTTAAACTTGCTGGGCTGAAAATAATTCTGCAGAATTATTAATACATTTGGTAACTGTGGGTATACAGTAAATGATAGGCTTATGTCTTAAAAATTTTAAAAGCACATAAATACCAAGCAAACCTGAAATATGCTAAAAATTTATGTAGGGTTTTTAAGCTGAAATTAGTGTTCTGAGTAAATGAATCAGAGTTGTGAAAGCTGAGAATATTGGAAAATTAAGTAGCACGTAGTTTTATCCAGCACCTAACAACAATGGCTGATTTGAAGAAAATGCCTATCTGCTTGCTGAGAGTGCAAGATGACTTCTTTCCCTTTATTGGAAGCAATGAGGAAGCTTTGATATAAAAATGCTGAAGCTTTTCCAGCCTCAGTAAGCTTTACAAAGTTTTTGTGCACTTAAATATAGCCATAAACCAATGAAAGTTTATACCATATCACAAGTTTGTATATTGTATCTCAGGTTCGAGTGATGTTCTGGAAATCCTCGAGGTTTCTTCAGAAAGTTGACTTGGGTTTCTCTTTGTGCATTAACACTTTTCCAACCTGCCTTCCAGGAGACATTTTGATCCCTGAGGTTTTTGCCCACTATGACTAAAATCAGGGAGGGATTTTCTTTTCCTTCCCTTTCTAAGTCTATTCATTTCATGTATGAAGCAAGATACCATTTTTTTTCAAAGGTGGTAAATGCTAGCAATGTCAGCTAAAACTATAGGAGCAGCAAGGATGAGGTCATTGAATAATATCTGGAATAAATTTGGCCATAGATTTTTATAGAGGGGAGAAAGGAAGGCATTATCTTTATATGGAATGGTTCTTCACTACCAATACATTAAGAAAATACTGCTTTATTCTTGTGTTCTCTCTTTTCCCCTTAAGGCTTTGTGATTATAATTTTATTCTCCAATACCTAAATTTAGTTTCAAATCAAGTACAGTAGCTCAATAGAACACCACATATTAAGATCCACATTGAATTTCACATGACAGGCTTTATGTTTGCTGAAGGCTTGGGGGCTATAGTTTTAACAGTCATCTCACATTTTGGTCGAACGCAGTTTGATGCACGTCTAGGAAATTTGTGTTTTCCTCACACAGGGGATGATTCAAGTCTACAGCTGTCGCAAACAGTATGCAGGACTTAATTCAGGAATAAGCTGTCAGCTACTATGTTCCCACAATAAAAGCAAATTAGAATCACAAAAGGAAATTGGCATAAAACATAAGATGAGAATTTAAATTTTTTTAAAATCATATTATTATTTAATTTGGATGAAGATTCATGTAAACTATTAGGATACAAACCCCTACCACAACTAGTATTGCTGTAGCTGGATTTCTGTAAAGCAAGCCTTGGTTATGAATGTGGAATTCTACAGGAGTAGTATTATTTACTCTTAAAAATATAATAATTCATCTACCATGCTGTGAAAACAGCTATAATGATAAAAACATATATTTGCTTAATCATGCTGTTCTCCTCCCAGCATTTATATCATCAATCTAGCATGTAAGAAAAGTACTAAGAAATACAATGCAAGGAAATTAGCCTTTCGCAGCTAAAATGAGAATTCTTGAAGAACATATGAAATGCAACAAGTGTCTGATGTTATCTCCTAAGCCTGGAGTAAAAACACCAAATACAGAATGTACTTCCTAGCAGACTTAATTCTTTCACCCTTCTGTGTGCAGGACTCTTTGCCCATTTGGCCTAATATAGTATTATGTATTTACTTACAGATGTTTATTGACATAACATTTCAGATGTTCAAGTGACATTTCTAGTCTTCTTCCAAGCATGAAAATAAGCATGAAGTGCTTATTGGTATGGAAGCGCTCATGCACTGAAATTTATTATTTGATCCAATTGTATGTGTTAGTACCTGGACAGTAGAAAATATTTTAAGTATTAATCAGATACCAGAGTTAGATATATGCACATAATATAAAACTAATTATGCTAGTACTTGCTGAAAAGGAAGAACTAGTAATGATTTGATATCAGAAAATATTGGATGGGATTAGACTGCCATTATTTTTACTGAAGTGAATAAACTGCATAGACAATACCAAAAGGAGCATATTTATTTGGTATTGGTATTTCTGATTATGCATTTTGGAGCCCTCTTACTGGAAAGCTGTCACCCAAAAGACCGCTTCTGTTAATCTGATCCTGTATGTTCATTTTCACTTACGCTATCTGGGACAGTATGTTTGGCTGATTGTGTGCATGTCATTATGCTTTACTTCGAAATCTTAATTTCTGATCTAGATTCACAGCATTGACATAAATAGAGTTCCCCTACTTCCCTTCTCTCTGTGTCACTTGAAAAAAGATCTCCACCCTTCAGTTACATTTGGAGAAAACTCGCTTCCCCTGGAAGCTTCTTCCAGCCAGAATTTCAGAGGTACCAAGATGGCTCCTCGTTACATGAATGTACCTTTCTCTTTTATGCTCAAAGTTTGTTTGACATCCAAGTGAGGCTACAAGTATGCATGTAGTAACACGTGCTTAGGTTCAAATTTTAAGGGATGTATGTGCCTCAGTTTATACCAACTGTTGGGGAAGAACAGCCAAATACTAATCTGACAGTTATTAGTGCAACATAAGAATTACAGTGCAAGATTGTCCGGCTGGTAGCAACAGGTGTAGTACGTAATGATCTGGGGTTTTGTACAGGAAAACTCCATCTGTAGCCATTCCTGAATGTCTTGTGTTGTATAGCGATTATTGTGTGGCACAGGTATTTAAAATCATAAATTACCTCATTTACTATTAAATTCAAACAAGCTTGTATATTTCAGAAATGAATATTTCCGTACTCTATATGAAGTACCTGGCACCACATGTTGCCAGCATACTATTTGTTGAAGACCATTAGCATGCAAGCTGTATGTCCTGAAACATCCATCAAATAAGAGCTTTAGTAAACAGAATATCATTATTACAAACAAGACCAAGGAATTGTTTCAGACAATTAAAGCTGTACCACACAATAGTTCATTCGTGTATGTAACTTCACTTCCAGTTCAATTGTCTCTCTGTACAGATCACTCAAGTGCTCTTATCTAGTTTTCTCCAAGCTTGTTCTGACAAGTTGGAATAGTAGTGGTTTGTTCTGAAGCAGCTAGTCCTTCTAACAATGCAAAGAATTAGTCTTTTGTCAGTGCATACCAAGTGCAACAAAGGCACTGTTCTGCACAGCCTGATTCGGTGGCTGTTTTTCAGCAGAACTGATGACCACATTTCCAAATTGTGAAAATTTAACACTGCTAGGGATGCTTGAGCTTCATTTTTTCTTGTGTGCTCAGTGCCAAAAAGGCTCACGGTTTAAGTTGTTGCTACTATAGAAGAGCTCATTTTTTTACTGTAGTTGTTGCTGGCTTTTAAAGACTACGTGCCTTACTTTCTTGGTATACATAGTCATATATGATTTTATTTGGCATTTAGGGGAAATGTCATACCATTTTATGAAACATTTTAAAATATTTAACACTTCTGGTCATTGTTTATTCTTAATTCTCAAGCTCTCTCTAATTTATATTTTGTTATTAGAATTATGGAGAAGTGACAGTTGATTAAAGTAAGTCATTGAGTTTTATTTTGGTTTATTTTAATCAGCTCTAGCATAATATTTACTTGCATTTTACATATTTTATATCTAAATTGAAATTCTAATTTTTAATTAGATTGCTATTATATCTACATCTTCCTACATCAGAAATCAATCCTACCTCATTTTTAGTATGTAAACATTGTGTGATTTTACTTAGAGATGTGTGAATTTTCTCTGTTCCTGAAAGTCTTCAACCCTTCTGAAAGATCTTGCTATAGTTTGTGAAAGACTATTATATGTATATATATACAATGTATATATACATATATATAGTATAACACTCGTGGGGAAACTGTTAATGGAATAATGTGTGTTTAAAAAAAGCAAATAGTGATAACAGTCATCCACTGTATTCTTTAAATCAATAATTCCTTTGATGACTGGGAGATGTGCAATGTAAAAATTATTATGCAGGAAAGCAGAAAGAGAATACAGTTGTATAGAAAAGAAGAATAAATCCGTTTTGATGGAACTTAATAATGTTGGAACTTTTCCAAATTCTTTTCAGTACATGAGAAAATTATAACAACAAAAATGCATGCGGATCTTGTGAGGAGCAACGTTTCTAATTTTATTTTCTTTTAGCATCAATATTTTAGTTGATCAAATGGATTTGAAGTTAATTCTTCTCTCTGGTGAATAGACACAACTAATCCCTCTCAAAACTATCACTTCTGCTATCTGCTTCTTAGAACACTACCTCTGAAACTTTGAATGTAACCTTCATGACTAAAAGAATTAGAAACTTCTTGTCTTTAACTAAAGTTTTGATTGTAGCTCACAAAAAGCTTTTTTATGAGCTAGCTCAGTTTTAATTTGATGAGATATTTGAGTTAATGAGCTGATTCTTATAGGCCAGAAAGATTACTTAGAATTTGAAGATATACAGAGGTTATAACAGCCTCCTTGTTCCACCTGTTCAGTGGAGGCTCTAAAATCAGTGTTAATTGATACAGAGAAATATTCCCTTGTGAAAAGCAGTCATCTTTTTCTTAGAACTGAACAAAGAGTTTCATTAGAGCATGGAAAATGGCATCACATCAACTCTTCTCCTTCCTTGTTAAGCTTCTTAAGAGAAAATTCTCCCAAAACTTTGATTCTTTTCTGCTATGGAGTTGCATGCATGCTCAAGAAAGATGTGAGCTTAGTGACCTCATTGTGTGTCCAGATGCAGTACAAAGGTGATAAGTCAGCAATTCAAAGGTGTCAGTATCACAGTTGCACCTCATTGCTTAAATATGAAGGACTTGCCATACCCCAGAGTTGAAATGGCTGGGCAGAGGCTTGGCAGCACAAACTATGGTGACTGGTATGAGGGGTTGTAGAGGCTGCAGGCTTTGAGTAATCCGAGGCGAACAAAGGGAGCATGGTCTGCCTGTGCATTTCCTGAAGCTTGATTTTATATGTATGCAAGTTTTCCTTTTAATGACGGAGGGGGGAAGGGTGGCTGCTGGGGAGAGGGTGTTTAGCAGTGCTGTAGTATGTTTTGCCCAGGTGTATGGTGAGTAGCTTCCATATGGTTGTAAATGATCTGTTCTTTCCTTTGATGTGACTTCACTGAACACAAAGCACAGATTAAAGGCTCTCTACAGTTTATTATAAAATTACTAGGCAAAATTAGAAGCCCTCAGGATATACTCAGATCCTTCAGAATTTGCCAAGTGTGTTTAATTGTTCTTGTCTCCCTTTACAACAGTTTAACCTCCAAGCAAATCTAGGGCCTCCCCACTCCTCTTACATGATAGAAGTGGTGCTCTCTGAGCATCATATGAGTGCAGGACAACAGGATTTGTCTTGTTTGTTGCTTTTATGTAGGCACAAAGCATGCTTCCTTTTGCTACATTTCATTTTTATTCCTTGTGCCTTCTTTCCAAGTTCCGTATCTACTTTAGTGAACTGTTCAATACAGAGGTCAATACAGAGTTTGCCAGCTGGACAGTTATCAATGGAGAGGTTGCTTTAAACATAGTTCAGAGGGGTTTTCTTGGGGTAAAGGTTCATTCACAGTTACAGAAGGTGGTATTTGGTGAACTCAGACAAGGAAATCCTTGGCAACCAAAAAACTTCCTAAAGAGAGGATGAAAACAGACCACTGATTTTCTATGGTAAATTTAGTATCAAAACCCAAGCCCTTACTTCCCCAACTTAAAATAGGACATTTATTTAACTTGTCTTCACATGTTCAATGTAATAAAGCTTTCTGAAAGATGGTTTATCATTATCCAATATTTAGTAAACAGGCTGCATTGTGTGGAATATCAAAGGCAGAAACACATTTTTCCACTTGGAAGCTTGTGTACATATCTCACCATTGTGAATGGCAGTTACATGCCAAGGCGTGCGGGGAGGAGAAAATTCCTATTAGTTTTCTTCACAAGCATGCAGGTTCAAGTCAAACTACTGGATATATGTTGGCAGCATGTTTGGCTTGATGTAGCTGTGCACCAAGACAAGAGTCCATATTTCTGACATATGAATGATAAAAACATACTGTAATTAGTATAAAGTATTATGAAATAAAACCTGCAGTCCTTTTCTTCTGTGATTGCTGGAATGTAATCCTGGGACTTGACTGTTTGAGGTGTTGTTTTTTTTGAATGGCACTTTACTTACAATAAGCTGAACCAAAGTGTTTGACCTATCTTGCTCCTCTAGTTTAGCAGATTGCACCACTGCTAATATGGAAGTTAAATTTGAGAGGGAATAATGGAATTACTCACCCACTTACAAGGCTGTTTGTCATAGTGGTTGCAAGGTTTTACAATGTATTTTATTAGAATTAGAGTTTATATGCAATCTGACAAAGTACAAAAAGTGAGAGCACAAACATTTATCTAATGTTTTCATAATACTCTTGTGTGATATAAACAGGTCATATGGCCATGTTTTAATTAAAGTGACCATTGCTAATTCCCCAGTTCTGTGTATCCTTCCTCACTTTAAAATGCATCTGTCGTTTTCATCTCCCTATAAAAGCCATGATTTCCAAGATTTTTTCTATCCTGCAAACATAGTATGTGTGTGTTCACTGGTTAAGGAACAACATGTGGTAGGATGCATGATGTTTCAATTAAATAATTTGAGCATATTAATCATCTACAAGAAAAGGCTGAACTCTGGAGTGTGCATCTGCTAACATTCCGTCTTGTTTTCTTTTTTTTTCCTCTAACTTTTCTTAGTATTGAATTGATTCTTGCATTTTCTTTTAATAAGAGACTGAAATTTGGTTGCATCAAATCAATTGGTTTTAATATGGAAAATATTCTTTTAATGGAATGGAAATTTTACTTTGAAAATCCAGACTCTTGCTCTGTGGCTGTGGCTAGGACATTTGGTTTTTAATAAGGCAAACTTCACAGTTATGTTTCAAAGACAGGGCTATTCCTGCCTGGTCATATTTTTAATTGCAGCTTTCCTAGGAGGCAATTTATGTAGACTGCTTTGTTTTGTTCCTTCATTTAGAATAGTAATATAAGAGAAGATACTTGAAGTCTTTAGCCAAGAATAAGATAAAGTTATTGTCGCTTAGCTCTTTATTATGTGGTGAAGTTTTTATCCATTCCAGAAATACTCGGTTAACTCCTAAAAAACCTAACTCCTGTGACCTATCTGAATGGGTCTGTTTCTGGTGATACTCGGGGCCTCTCTGTGACACAAAGAAATATAAAAAACTTGTTATGCCTATGTACACTCCACAAGCAGTTGTAGAAGGCTGTCCTGTGCTGCAGTGTCAGGAGCAGCTTTATAGGCTCACTCACTAAATGGATAAGTAAAGGGGTAAGGCAGGGAGCTCTCTCAGTCCCAGCAGGATAGCAACAGGTTAAGAACCTAAATTAGTTTTATTGGACCATAATAGTGAGGAAATGCATCCTAAGAGAGACAGATGATGGCTGTATGGAGTAATAGACAGCAAGATAGAAAAAATACGAACTTAAAAAGGCAGATGGTGCTTATGTCCTCAGAGCTTAACTGACCATCTACTGAGAAACATAGTGCTAGTGTGTCCCAACGGGGCAATTAGCCAATTGCCACATATGTAGCAGTGCTGGGAGGAGTTTTACTATACATTTGTGGGACATCTTGACTTCTGTGTAACTGCACAGCAAAAACAATTACCTATTTGTCATATATACCTTTGGAAAAAATTTCAGTTTACTCTGTATTTGGTATGGGAATTGCCCAAGAAACAACACTGAGGTACATTTGTGTATGTATAGGCACTGGATCTAGCTCCATGGCCTTAATAGTGCTCTGCATCCAATAGTCCCCCTGAAAGTACACAGGAATTTTCCTTCCTCTAATTGCTGTAGAAATAACCTGCTGTCATCATCCTGTCTCCCAGAAGTGAAGCCTCTGATTGTTCACACTACAGTTCATATCCTGCTCTTTTGCCTGCCTATTTCTGACTTCTTCATAGCCATGGTATCAATGTGATATCTGATGTTCCCAGTCAAGCAACAACTCTGGGGATAACAGCACTCCCTGCAACACCACCTCTGACAAAGAGCCCCAGCAGCTCTGGTATGGCTACAGAAGCTCCTGCAAGCCTGAGCCCACATGCCTTCCCTGTCCCCTGCAGTGGAGATAAAACCAGACAAACCTCTCCTTATACTAGCTCTTGTTTTCCCTGACTTCATTCTCTACACCTGCTGATAGTTTTATCAGCTCGATGGATTCTTTATATGAACTTAGCTGAAGTCCTTATACAGTTTGGTAGTAAAAAACAGGTCATTGAGTCTGATTGTATAGGGATAAAAGAGATATTGCTATTGAGGCTAAGCATAGCCTTTTTATTCAGTTTAACACTTAAGATATTGGCTTTTATTTTGACTTCAAGAGCGATAGGTATGGCAGAGCTCACCTTTGTCTTCTAAATGTGAGGTGAGAAAGTGCCTTCACTGCTCTGACTATTTTCAGAGAGTCCTGATACTGTGGCTGACTGCATGAGCACACAAAACAGAAGAAGGGTTAGCTTTCACTAGTTTTCTGCTAGTAGTTTGGGTATGTGTTTGCTTATACTGTAATAAAGCATGCCATGCCTCGAGACAGCTCAAGTTAAGAGTAGGAAATTATACAGATTTTTGACAGATAATTACATTTCTGAAACTACAGAAAACTGTATTGGGTAGTTTCTCTGCTGATTATTTATCTATATTTGGTTCAAAGATTATCCATGGGCAAGTGAGAATGTTAGCATTTATTGGGATGATGTTGACAGTAACACAGATAAAATGGTATCTAGTGACTTTGTGCTTTGGGAATACAAATTCCTTGGATAGACTTCTGCTCTGTTGCATCTATTTTTCTTATTACGTGTTGTCATCACAAAATACTTGTGATGAAAAAGATCTGCAACTTGTTCAGACACCGAGTCACAGGAACTTTGCAGCTTCACTTCTGTTTTCAGTGTGTTTTTAATTGAGTTAGTAGCATTGGGACCCTGTCATAAACATATCAGCAGAATTTTACAGCAAAATATATCACATGATTTTCTTGCCTGTTAGTAAGTACTACAAAATCAATCCAAAGGCCCTGAAGACCTGCCAGCTAATGCTGGTGGTACAAAGCTCACACCATTGGTACTCAAAGTAAAGGAGTTGTCCTAGGGCATGATAAGGAACTACACACTGTGTTTGGGGGTGGTAGATTCTCAGTTGTTCGAAAGGATAGGTGTTGAGGAGGATAAAAAACCCCCCAGACTTCTGATACATTCTTAGTTTCTATGTGTTTTATACATACTTAGTTACATATTGGATCTATCTGGATGATTTACAAGATGACTAAAAGTAAGAAGTAAAACAAAAATAAAAAAATCTGCAATTACAGTGTTTAAAAAAAGGTTAGAAATACTGTTAGCACTGGAAGGTGGCACTTTCAGAAGAATCAAGGATTTAATACTTCTCTTAAAAAAAAGCCTCTTACTGAATGTTAGCTGCAATCTGTTTCTCCAATGGAAATATTTTAGTATAAACAATAATTATTTTCTTTGTACAATGAATTTATTTGGGTTGTTTTGAAATACATTTGGTTGTAATATTACTGTTCAGTTATATCTGAGCAATAGGAAATATTTAGACAGCACTTTTGAATGAAAAAAAAAGTGTTAATTTGAATGCATTTATTAGATACCTCATGTATTAGACGCAATAATGGCAGAGTTCATTTTTCAGAGAAATAGGTAAAAATTGAAAAAAGCACCTATCACTCCATTTCATGCTAAATCTACTTAATAATGGGGCTTTTTTATTATTCTTACAGCCCCTCAAGCAATCAGGCTAGGATTCTGTCTGATGTACATTTGTTTGTATTTAAGACATTAACCTGTCTGAGAAATGAATATGATTGAGGATCATGTTTCAAAACTGTGAATGTATTCCAGCTCTGTGAATCAAAGACCTCCTGACAGAGCTTTTACTTGTCAAAATAAAATATGTATTTTAACATTTCTATCTGCATACTCTGATGTATATCCTTTTCCAACTCCTATTTAAAATGTCAATTGCCTAACCCGAATTGAGAACATCCATATAAAAAAAGACTTTGTCTACGTGTTTGGAATTGTTACATGGTGTTTACTTTAAAAATGCATATGTTAAAAAGAGGGCTTAGCAGTTTTACTTCAGTGTTGGTATTAAAAATCACATGTATTTCTTAAATACTGAAAACGTCACTAATTCTTTTATTTAAACCGTGACAAACTTTACTGCTTCTTTGACATGTTCACGTTTTATTAACTTTGTTCTTGTCTCCTGTTTAGGGCTCTGTATGAGCTCATTATACAGAAGATAAATTTAACAGGGTGATCACAGGTCATGGATAGCCACACAACTATGTCATGATGCATTACATTCCAAAGACTTTACGAAACAGTATTATGACTGCAAATTTTCTCAATTCCAGAAGATTGTTTTAACCAAATGACTACTGTTGTCTTGAGTTAGTGTATTTTGGGCTCTCATTGAGTCTCCAGATCTTTGTGGAGATTTATCTCTTCTAAAGAAATATTTTGATGTTCTTTTCCTTCCAAAGCTCACAGATACGTACACAGCAAATCAAGCAGAGAGGCAGAGGAGAAAACTTGGAGCATTTTGAATTAAATGGCATATTATTGTGCATTTCAGAGAACCTACATATCTCACTAATTTGGGGGAGAGAACAGCATAGCAATTTAGAAGCAACAGTACTGAGGAGGACCCTTTTAGATAAAAGGAAAAAGTCCTTAAAATCCTAAACCACCTTGCCAGCACTTAAGCAGAGAGGAATCAGATTATTACTTCTCTGTATAAGACTTATCTTTATATCAGCCTGAGAGTATATTTCTTGTTTGTCAAAATGACAGCAGCTGGGTCAGCGCTATGTAACATGCCAAAGCACAAAGAGATATACAGTCTTCACTCAGAAAGCTGGCAATAGGCAGCATTAGACAGGAATGAGAGCACTCCCCTGCGCAAGGGGACTGGAGTTGAGGGGGATGCTGTTAGCCAGGCCAGTATCTTCTCACCCATCTAATGTTGACAGCAAGCCTCCCGCAGAGAGCCTCTGAGGGCTGTGCTTGGGGAATTCATAGTTCCAATACTCCAAAGAATATTTTTTGTCAGGATAACATGTTTTGTTTATTTGCCAAAGAATATATTTGATCAAAGATCTCGGGGCTTATGTGTCTCAGTATTTTTGTCATTGATTATACAAGGTCTGTATTATCTAGGTCACTTACATATTGCGCTTCTATATGAGCATGTCAAAGAAATATATTCACTAATGTATGTTTAATGGGAATGCATCTGAACTGTTATTCAAACAATGAACATTTTTTACTCTTTAGTATGTTCCACTCAACTCTGATAGAAAATTAACATCTCTTATTTTGATATTACCCATAATCCAGATACAATCAGCAGATATAATAGGTTTAAAAAAACATAACATTTACACTTCAGTCTTTACACTCTGATGCATGTTTTTTACTAATTAACCCATTTTAGTTGTTTTGTATCCCAAGATGCTCTGTATTCATCATTTATATGCTCTATTTAACTCTTTTGAGGCAGAAGACAATATGTACAAGCTAAACTCCTGCATATGTTACCCTAGTGAATTGCTCATTCTTTAATGACTGTGCTAGCTGGAAACTGATTATTGTATCTGAATAGAAAATTCTTGTTCTCTTGTTTAAAATAAAATAAAATTCCAATTTTCCAGGACACGGTGTTCCTTAAAAGTGACAGACGGACTTTATGTGAAATAGAAAACTTGCATTGAAAATCCCTTTTTTTTTAAATAGAGGTTTTCAAAATTGTTATAGAGCTAATATTTATGACACACTATGAAATATTGTAACACTCCTAAAAAACAGACCCTGCAAAAACATTGATGTTCCCTCTGTATTGTCTTTACAGAATCTCCAAATGTCTTTATATGCTTGGAAACCTGTTTTACCAAAAATACTTGAACCTGAAATGTGCAACTCATATCCAAACAAGCTGAGTTGTTAAGTAGATGTTATTTGTTTTGCATAATTCAGTAATATTAAATTGAAGAATTTTTATTGGAAATGTGTGGATGTTTCAAACAAAACAGTGTTCCTATAGGAATTTTTCCTTTCACACCTGCAGAACAGAATGTTGGTGACATTTAGAACTGTAATGATTTTGGCAGTGCAAACTATCTCTGGCAACCAATATTTGCCCTAATTCTTCATAAAGTGAATAACAGTTTAAACACTCAAGAGGTTTGAATGCCTTATTCTCAAGAAACCAGTGTACATGTCCTTAATATAGATTTGAAAGTCTCAGCCTACCTATGTAATAATGCAGTTTCGCCATGGATGAAACACATCATTAAGTGAGTATAATGCAATCTTCAAACCTTTAGCTTTTGTTTTTATTAAGATGGTTGTCTGTGATTGTTTTTTCTGATACGTGTTTCTTGTGACTAGATGGACAAACTGTGAGTTCTCTCAGTACTTAAATTTAATGCTTAACAGATAAGTCAGAAAAGGGGCAAGGAAAGAGTTCATGGCACTTATGGAAACCACAGGCTTGTATGCTATAGTCTTTTGAAATATATATTTTAGAAGTCATGAAAGAGTAAATTCTATTCAGTAATGCATCATAAATATCTGTACTATCCATTGAGTATAGAACACATGCTGGGTTGGTTTTTTGTTCAGTAACATGAGATATTACATAGTGCTTATGGTATTATGCTGATTGTTAGCCTGACCAACATTTCCTGAAGTGGCTAGTATTAAATTTAGAGATGATACATATGCAGGATGATCGATTTGAGTATTGAGAAGTTTTAAACGGAGGAAATTAAATCAAGTGGAATATACAAGTTTGGTTTATGATTCTCTTTCAAATTACAGGCTGGTTTAGGCTGTGTGCAATTCTATGCCCACTCCTTTGTCCTTATAGTGTATGAGGTGAAAATACTACTGTTATATAGTTTATTGTACTGAAAATGAGAGTTATAATTAGATTTATATTTCCATCAAAGCTTCTCCTAAAGCTCTTGTTAGAAACAACTTGTTTTATTTCTTGTACTGCCCTTTTAGTAAAATAAAAAGAAGTAAAATATTTAATGACTGTAAGCAGGTGGGTGAGAATCATAAAACACCTTTATTCAAAAATATTTATTGAAAATGGATATTTAGGAGGAAGAGCCCTGTGGCTGGAACAGAAATTAAAGTAATTCCCAAAGCAAGCACAGACATGAAACTTCAAAAAAAAAATTTGAGATGAGCTACAAAAGGGATGAAGAAAAGTTTCTGCTTTGGAGCAAGTAATTATCTTATTTACTCCACATTGCACGAAGGCATTAGCACCCAGTTTATCTTGGAACACAAGTCCTTCGTTCATTGCTAACTGTTTCTGTACATGAATTACATATTCGGAGACAACGTCATACAGTGAGAATGGGTTTAATATATTGTTTTACAACTTCACACTAATTGCCTAAATTTAGTAATTGTCAACTGATTAATATCCATGTTTATTTCAAATAAGCAAACTCTAATATTGTCAATAATATCAGACTAATTTGCAGCCTGAACTTTGGAACCAGTTCTGGGGTGATGGTAGTTTTTCAGGAGAATTCAGGTTCAAATTAGAAATAGGTCATTTATTAAAGAAGTCACAGAAGTAGGATAAATTCTTTCTTCCTCTGGCATTTCTGTCTTTTTCCCTTCATACGTTTCTCATTGCCAACACACTTGTTTCTTTTCCCGGCACCCCCATTTTACCAGTATGTTAGAATACATTTATCTTGCTGATATTTGTTACATACTTAAAATTTATTGTAATTGACAGTTCAGAGTAGTGCTCTCCCTGGAGTTTTGCATTTTATTTTCTCTTGAAACATTACTGCCTTGTTCTGATAGTCTCTGCCAGTGAGAACAGAACAAAAAAGAAAATATCTGAGGGGTGATGTCCATATTTAAAATACACTGCAAAGAGGCCAAAGATCAGAAGGACAGGCATTGGAGCAAAAATTATTCAGAACTGATTTGTTACTGTATGCGAGAGCTGCCTTCCTTCCTGGATAATATTAGCTATTAAACGTGAGAGTCAAGTCTTCCCATTTGCCTGGGAGAACTCAAATTGATTCTTAAAGGGAACCATAATTCCTAAGTGAAATTCATCTATAGATCAATAGCTTGGGTGAGTTTTGCCTGTGTTTAAAGCTCAGCACAGCATTTCAGGCTGGATGACTCCAAATGAGGTTTTACTGGCTTAGCATTTATTAGCATTCAAGTTTCAAACTTCAGGCTCTGTGTGAAGCTAATTATATATTGTACTATGTTGTACAACTTCCATAATTTTTGGATACATTGTAGCTGGTCCGAAAAGGCAAATATACTGGACATGAACAGATCGAATAATTTTGCTTGAGGAGGCATCCTCATAGCCTAATTTCTGGGGAGTTGCAATTAGCTAGGTACGGTGAATACAGTGGCAATAGGAGACAGCTGAAAAGGACTGGCTGTTGCAGATGCTCTGTATGGTTTCCTTATTGTCTGTGAGAGATTTGAGCCTTATGTAAAACTAAGCTTTATGCAAGGACATTGGGTCCACTGTGTTCACTGAAAGTCACTGGAGAAGGCTGCAAGTGTTCCTCTGCTTTTTAAATTTTTTAGTCATAGTATTTAAAGCTTAACAACTGAATTCCAGTGAAGCAGCATTTGCTGAGAGAATCCCTATTTCACAGAGAACATTCAACATTTTAAGAACTGATGATTTCCTGGATAGATTTGGCATTGTCAGCTTGCTTTCACTGTTGTTTTCTGACTCTTTCATCTACATTTTTCCTCTAGTTGTCATTGGTGTCAAAAGAGAAATAAGACAACTGATTCAAAGGTCAGAGACATCATTTCAGATTTGATGAGTCAGTGACAATAGAGCTCAGAGAAGCAGCCCTTGGCAAGTTTAAAAGTAGTGACAGTTTTGATGGTGAAATGGTTACAGGCAGCTGTGAAGGGAGGCTTCTTCCTACATAGAAATATAAATAATAAATGAAAACTTCTATTGATGACACATGCAAAAGATTTAATACAGGACAAGATTGGTCCTTAGTTATCATAGCCTGAAAAGTGATGTAATTTGAAATTACAGCTGTTGCTATGAATGGGTTATGCTCACCAGCAGGTGGTAGGAAGCAGGTCCTTAGTACTGAATCTCACAGCTTTGATACATAAGGATAGAGCCTTTTTTAAACACAACCCTTGTCTTCCTCACATGTATCCCTAGTGTAAGTGGTCCTGAATAACCAGGAGAAAAGCTGCTACTTATATAGCACCAGTAATGTATTTTTTTTCCTCCTGAAGGAAGGAGGAAACCAGAGAATAACAATGAAATGTAAACTCTTGTTTATAAGGACATGACATTTAAATGGTGAGACCATTATTAATTCTTACTTCTTAAACTGAAACTATATATTAAAATGAAAGTAATGAGCTGCATTAAGTCACACGTTTCCTGTTATGAGTCCTTAACTGGCAAAGCTAAGTGTACTGCTCCACGCCCTGGCCTCTCCATTCACCATGTAATCACTGGAAAAGCTAGAGGAGGAATCAATGTAAAATCAAGTTTCTCACATAGGGAAACCACTGTGTTACCTGCTTTGGTTTGAAATTGCAGAATTTAACCAAAAACATGCACATCAAATTTCTTTCCTGTTGACTCAACGGTAGAGTCTAAAACAGAGAGGAAATCTTTCATAATATTAATAAAAAAATTCCTGCTTTATGCTTTGATTCTTGCCTAGAGTAAGAAAGTGGTCAAGTAAAAAGTAGGTCACTGAAATAATTGCTGTACTGAAAATAATATAGCCTGGCAGTTCTGGGGTTGAGCTTCTGTATGTCCATTGGGCTGTAGCAGGTTTGAGATCTGTGTATTACCGTAAAGATGGAAGTCTCTAGTATTTAACATTAATTGTATACTTGTGTGTAATCTCCTATAAGAGGTGGTTTCTTGTCAGCAGGGTGAGATTTATTTTAATTTTCAAAGCTACCTGTCAACTATATTTAAAAAAAAAAAAAGATAATTTATAGTTTTTCTTACAAGTGTCACATTTTTATTTTGCCTAAATCTGTGTTTATATTTCCTTGCTGTTCTTCATTGCTTCTGTTGTCCTGCTTTGTCTAGCTGTTTAGCAATAAATTCCTTTAATTTAAGAAGATGGGTTTCTTCTTTCATTAACATTGCAATTCACTTATATGACAGATTTTTACATTAACTAGGGAACAAAAAAAAAAAAAGGCAGGGGAAGGTGGAAAAGGGGATCCAAAGGATAACTGAAGGGTCAGATTGGATAGACTTTGTTGCATTCATCTTCAACTGTTGCTTTATCTTATGTACATCATGTGCAATGGGAGAAAGCTTTGACTGTGTGAAATACGTTTTGCTGCATTTTGTGATCTCGTTTGATATTTGCCATATATATATATATAAAATCATACCTCAAAGGAATATTTTAAATCTTGTAAATATAGTCTTTTCTAAATCATTTACATAGAGCAAAGTAAAGGTAAGAATGAGGTTATGCTTTGTAGTAAAGATACATAAGTCAACAGGAGAAAAAGTCTACAAAACACAGAAATCATCTGCAAATCATAGGTTTTACTGAGGACAATATTAGAAAAGTAAAACATGATTGTAATGTTAGAGACAATACTATTGGTTCTTACGTTTCACAGTTCCATTTTTAGACAGCCAAAAGCTCTAGTGTGTTAAAAAGCCATTCCTCATGAATTATACATTCGTTCTTTTTCATTTGGCTACAGAGTCTTTGTCATATGAGTCCTAAGCTACTGAAGATGTATGTATGGTATGTCGAGATTTTTTGTTGGCAGTATGCACAGTTGTCTGTTCATGCTTTTTGACTTGTTCTGTATATTTATATGTTGACTAGATTATAGACTTCCTGTGTGACAGTGATATCTTTTTTTTTTTTCCTGGTATTTTCAGATAGATCTAGTGCCTTGCTTCTCCCAGACATTTTTTTATATTGAGAGTTTAGGAAGATGGATATTGGATCTAAAAAATATCCCCTTCAATTTTTAAGGAATAGTAGGACAAAAGTGGTCTTCAGTTTGCACCTTACAGAGAGAGATGAGATAATGCTCAGTTTGTTGACAGTTTTAGATTATACATTCTGGGCAACTGTTTACCAGACCATGTTGTAAAATATTTTAGGGAACTGTCCTAACTCTTGCGTTCATGAACAAGAATACAGCCTGCTTAGGCATGTTGGGAGGAATTTATTTTCCATCTGGTGCTCAATGTTGAGATTGTATTACCAAAGTTACATAATTCTTATGGCATGAAGATGCTTACTGTAACCCTGAGCTGTCCATCAGCAAGCCAGTACTTTCTTCTGCCAGTTGCAAACCCCCACCAAACTGTCCTGCATGCTAATGGGATGTATGGTATATTAAAAAAAACAACAAAGGAAGAGTGACGTAATCTCCAAATCTTCATGTGTGATCAATTTCTCATTATGGTATTATTTAATTGGTGGCATAATTCAGTTTGAAATGATGGCTCTGCAGTGGTTAGCGACATAATCTAGGGTGTGGACTCCATTTTGTGTTTTACCAGGGATGACTTGTGACGCATTGGGTCAGTGATTTAGTTTCTTTGTCTTCTCAAACTGTAAAAAGAGCAGCAATGCCGTGTTTCATTAATATATTCTGAAGGCAACTAGATCATCTTTTGTGAGGCATTCAAGCACCCTCCTCCTGGAAATTGGATAAAAATCCATCAATGAATTCCGGAAAACAAGACATTTTATGCTATCGAGAGGAAAAATTAACATATTTGTTTCTCATTTTAAAAAGAACATTTACTTTAGCCTCGAAGTATAGGCACCACCTAATTCAAAGTGTTTCCCCTGACCTCTGCTTCCTTTTCTCCTTAGCTATTTCCATTGTCTCGGATGCCAAAGATTCCTTTTCACAGTCCTTCAGAGTCACTTGTCGTGTGTAACCCTGAGTATGTTGCCTCTGCCTTTTTCTGCCTTGAAAAAGCTAAAGTAGTTTTTCTGCTTTCCAAAAGCTTATTTCATTTGCAGTAGTTCTGTGCTGTCTAGTCAGAAGTGGTGAAACTCCTCTTAGGAGTTTTTCTGTTTTGGTTGGTTTGGGGTGGGGGGGTGTTGGTGGTGATTTTTAAATATTTATTTTATTTGGTTGTGTTGCTTGTTTGGGTGGGTTTATTTGTTTAGTAGACAAAATAATATTTCAACATCTTATATTAGCCCCAGCATGTAACTTTATGGTTCACCACCATACAAGTTTGCAGATATAAATCTGCAGAATTTACTCAAACTGAACACCTGCTGAAATTAATTCTTACCTTGATTAAAGCTACAGTCTCCATTTCTTTCACTGTTAAATTCTTTACCATGGCCTTCTGTGGTATGATGTAGGTTTAAATCATAGGAGTTTGTATGGTATGAGTATGAGTAAGTTTCAACAAAATGAGTTAATCCAAGTTAACAGACTCAAAGCTGGTGGAGGAATTTTACTCATGTTATAGTACTTCTGTATTTCTTCTGTCAAAATACCTCTCTCTGATTCATGGCAATTATGAACACTCAGGAGTTGTAAATTACTATTATTTTGACACATTTGTCTTTGCTTCCTTCTTGTTAATTCTGTGGTTATTCTAAGTATCTAGTTTTTTTTTTCTGAACCATACTTTTATTTGTACTCATATTTGCCATATTGTTAAACTCTGGAGTAGAATTGCTCTGGATCTTGCATGAGCTTTAGAAGGAAAAAGAGCTGAAGTGAAGGGCAGCCTTTTCCATGCTCTTCAGGGGAAGACAGCAGGGCTAGTTTGAAGGGGTACCCCTCCACACCAGGGCAAGGAGCACGTGTGTATAGGCAACAGGAACAGATGCTATATTCCTCTTCCTGGCCCTAAGCACCATGTGGGCCGCACTGCAACCTGAGCTTGAAATGCAGAATTAAGCATAATATTGCCAAGTACAGCTGTTGCATGCATGTGAACACCAGTGCAGGGTGTACTGCAGAGCATATGGGATGTGGGAGAAGGACCTCCGTCTTCCTTAGCCTCAGAGATCCCTAGGACTGCTTAAAATTACATTACTGCTGCTATTAGCAGAAAGAAACTTTATGAATGTTTTATAGACCAGGAGAATAAATATGGAAGTACAAATGACTCAAAGAGATGGGTAGAAGTTCTTGCAGCTTCTTGCTTTACTGAAAAATTGAAAGATACATATAACATTAGGAAACTGACCTTGATCTATCTTTATTTTCTTTGTAATAAATTGAGGATAATTTTAAAATGTGTTCAGTTTCTCATAGCAGTTTTAAAGTGACAGAAGTTCTGTAATTAAAAACCTGATAACAGGGCAAAGTATAACGTTATTTTAGAATGTACTTGTGGTAAATACTGGTAGGTTATAGCTGGTCTAAATATAGGAGCTAACGTAGGAAGTTTCCATGCTCTATGTAAATGACATCATTGTACTGCAAAGAGCTCATAAAAACACCATTTTACCTCTTTCAAATCATCAGCATGTATGGTTTGTGTTTATACTGCATAGTTCAGGTTTTGACTTCTCATTTTGACTTGTAGAACAATGTTATCTTTATGTGTTTTTCAGACATGCTCACACAGTAGAATTTCCCTTAAAATGAAATTTGGAGTGATGATGACTGTTGTGAACATGTACCAGAGCTCAGTTTATACTTGATAGACTGTGTCCTCTTCTGTGTATGGCCTAAAATAGAGAAAGGGGGGGGAAGTACAAATACAAGCTGAATGTCTTTTTCTTATAATGGTAAACTGAGCTGCAAGGCCTCCCTGTAACAGGATTGTGATAACGTAAAGCTAAAGTCTTATCTTTTTCATTTACTCTATTTTGAAATATTTAAATCATTCAAATCGAAAAGCAGATTAAAAAAAAAAAATCAGGCAGTGTATTCCATTTTCTCAGTAATTTGGATGGGTGAGAAATGAAAGTTAAGTGGTATGTTGATAGTGCTAAGATAAATAAATGAACTAGAAAATATTTCCATAAAGTAGGAGACAACTTTAGAATCAGAAAAACAATGAATGCTACAATATACTACTGACTGCCTTTTATCACAGCACCTATGATTTTGTTTTCTTCCAAGTCCTAGCACTTGACACCATGATTAACTTTGTAAGTGTATTTATAGGATAGTTTTAGCCAAAAGAGAAAACACTGTATCTGTTTTCCACCACAAATCTGTGGAAATAGAGGGTCAAATGGCTTTCACAGCAGTGTTCAAGCAGCAGTATCGGAAATCTCTTTCCAAAAAGCAAACTATCCCCCAAGGCCCGTCACAATATTTGTCAGATGTTGACTGGTCTGTTTGCACCATTACCGCTGTGGATCAAGGGTCAGCACGGCAGCAGGAAGAAACCTGTCATTCGAAAACGGTCTCAAAAGGGTGGAGAAGGTGAGGCCATGTGGAGGGAGGTGAGGGGGACAACTGTGCTCCGAGATGCTGCAGTGCGGGGGAGTGAGGCTAATCCTTCCTGATGTGATGGCTGGGAGCTGAGGGAAGCCGTGGCCTCTTGGAGCAGGGAAGGACTGCCCTCCCGCATGATAATGTATGTGCAAACATACACTGAAAAAAACCTTGAAGAAGAAAATAAAAACTAAGGGTTCTGTTCATCCCTCCAGTTATGTTTTTAAGTACCTATAGTCAAGCAGATCCATGAGAACTAGACACTTCAAGGGACAGCCATGCTGCTGCTGGGTTTCATCCATCTTCATGTCAGTCCAGCTGACATGACAGTATACCAGACAAATACAGAGGATCCAGCACTTTCCAAAATGATAGCTCTCTGCACCCTGCAGTACTGGAGAGGCTGCAATAGTGAAGGGACAGTGTGGCATATGTGCATTAGCACTGCAGGAACACCTGCAATTTCCAGCACAGACACAAAAGAGATGTGCAATGAATTAGTTTCTTAAAAAAAAAGTTTGGTTTAACTTAGCAAAGTTAACTAAACCCAAGATCTGTGAAAGGGGCCTAAAACAAAAGTGGTTTAATATCATTGTAAAGAATGCAGTAAATACTGTGAAAAAAAAGTAGATGCTATGTAGTTTCACTAATAATGTTAGAGTGCAGACTTGATCACAGTGTTAGTGCAATTTTCTTCCGAGGAGGAGATAGCCCATACCGTCCCATTCTGCCAAGTTTGTATTCCTTTTGCCAGCATGGTAAGGAAGGGAGTAAATCCACCTTACTGAGCTTCATGGGGGTGAAGTTAAACGAAATGACAGTCATGCCTCAATGTATTCAAGCCAGAATTGCTTGCACAGTGCAAAGTGAGTTTCTCTTAACCCTGCAGTATGCTGAGACTATGCAAAAATTGCTTGTCTGTCGTGAGAATCAAATAATCTAATATTGAAAAAGGAACTTGGATTTAGACTTTCAAAGTAACCCAGAAGGTTTTAGACATTTATCTTGAAACTTCTCTCAAAGTTTTCCTAACTAAGATTTAGAAATAAATAAAAAAATGTCAACAGCATTTAAAAGCTGTTAAGAAGTGGGTCAGTTATTTAGGTAGCATCACTTATGTGATGTCCCAGGTGCATTGAAGAGGTATTTTCTCTCAGAGTTTCTGGAAAAGGAAATGTACAAGTCACTGGAGAAGATAAAGGGGGGGGTGGGGGGTGATGAGAAAGAAAAGAAATTAGGAGAGCAATGCACTAAAAAAAATCTTGACTATAGTTTTCTAAGACTATAGGAAATATAAAGCTGCAGGATTCATTGACAAAGATACAAGGACTTCCTTTTCATTTTATAAACATGTTCTCTCTAATGCCAGCATGATTCCTAGCTGAAAGTCAATGTTCTTTGCTTGACCAAAGATTAATGGTTGTCCTGGAATGATTGGAGCACTGCATTCTGGCATGTACTGAAAACAGCAAAACTAGCTAGCATTTAAATAAAATTGAGTTGCAGAAATGTGATACCTAAACCAGGCAGGTTAGGTGTATGTTTGTGACACTATTTGTCACTGTGTCCATCTGCACAAAAATAATCAGCTACCTTGAATTTACAGCAGACATCTCCACTATCATTTTTTGCTGGCCAGCTGGCAGCATGGAAATAATTTATAGAAGTATGGGTAGCATCTTTTATACTAAAATTTACCTATCTATTAGAACCTTAGGGAAAATGACTAAAATGGAGAACACAGAAATAAGCTAAATTTTAAGTAAATCAAAGGCAAGGCATGAATTCCATAAAGTACATGCAGTTATATTGTAGAAAAGTCTCAGGCTAGTCCTTATTGCTTTAAGCAGTGAGTGAAAAAATGACAACACTTAAAATAATGAATTCTTAGTGACTTTTTGTTCAGGGCTATATTATTTTCCCTCATTAACAAACAAAAAAAGACCAGCAACAAAAGAGAAGCATTTGATTAATGCTTTTCAACAAAGAACAAGGGGTGTGGGGTTAGTATAGGGTATCTCAAAGTTTAGGTTATGACCACCTAAAATGTGCTGAGGTGTGACTAAATAGACAAAATAGAAAGCTCATTTCCCTCTGGTTAGAGGAATGAGCAGTGGAGAGGATTGCTGTTGAGGGTCTACCAGGCAGGCACAGACAGCCCTCTCCTACCCCCCAGCAACAACAGCTCAGTGCCTCCTGGCTGGTGGTGCCCCCAATAGCTGCAGGTGGTTCTCACCCTTCTGCTGGTGGTGTGTGTGAATAGCTGTGCAAATACTGCCTGAACCAGGAGCAAGGCTGGTACTTTGTGCTTTGGTTTTCCAGAGCTTTTATTGAACCAAGGCTTCTAGAATATACATGCTCGGGATGGTTGTGATTGGCATCAACAGCAGGGTCCTAGTACTCTTAGGCCACACACTAGGACATAAGACTGAGTGGTGCAAATGAAGAGAAGGATGGGGAGCGGAACTAGGGGAATATCTTTCTGAAAGATTTTTAAATGTTTCTTGGTTGGTTTGGGTTTTCTTTCTCCCAAAATATCCCTGACTTCTGAAACCCATGAAGGAAGATAGTGCAGATGCACTCTTTTAAACAGCTTTAAATAGTAATATTAATATTACAAATGTAGGACTTGAAGAGGACAAAAGTCCAGACATTCATTTCTTCTTTGTTGCATCACTTTCCTGGAAGGCATTATGTCAGCTTTTCTCTGCCATGCTCTCACTTTAATACTTCTGCTGTCGTGAGGGCCTCAGAAGACAGCCTAGACTTACAGGGTACGGGAGAAAGGTGGCCACAGAAGTGACATCAGTGCTCCATGTGCTGCAGAGCTACACAGCCCATCAGCTGCTTAGCTGATAGTGTGACAGTCTAAAGCATGTAACTGCACCCCAGGAACCAGGCAATCACACTGTGCATGCTCATTAGGATCATTCCGTCTGCCTGCGTGGGGCTGGTGAGCATGCTGTGCTAGAATGAGGATCTGCAGCTTCTGCCAGAGAACCTCACGGTACAGCTTGTGTAGCCCATTGGGCAAACTATTGTTACTTATGTAACATCAATTAGAAATCAGAGGCAGGGTGAGAACTGAATTTAATGCTTTTTTTTAAAGGAAAGAGGGATCTATGGACGAGTTGAAAATGGGTGTTAAACCAAGTAAAAGGGGAAGCAGCTTGATAGTAAGCAGGGGATGGTTTGTTGCAACTTGTTAATTCAAGTTGATAATTAAATATCTTGGAAGTATTGAAGGGGTTAAAAACCATAAAGGCCAGAGCATTCAAGCCTGTACAACTGTACGAAAACACTGTAACAGAATCAAGAAACTGCTCTCAAATACCAAACCTTCAAGTAGCCTAATTTGGAATGCTGGTTAGGAGCTCTGGGTCTGTAGCTTGCATGCCGATTATCTGGGCATTAGTGATTTTCTCTAATTCTGTGCTGCGATAATAGATATTAAATGGGTTATTTTCTTAGCAATCTTTAAGTTCAGTTATTGGAATGCTGGAGGCGGATGGTTCTTGGAGGAAGTCTGTCAGCCTCAGAATTTGTTTCCCTGTTGGCTTGTCAAAGCTATTCTCTCGACCTTCAAGGTGCAGAACAGGGTTCATCTATTCACTCAAACTTTTGCCTGAGGAGAGGAGACTGAGGGAAATCAAGCCTGTTCTTGGATCATAGTCTGTTTGGCTTGACGCTGTCAGTAAGCGTTATATATCACTGTAAATGTTTACTTAGCCTGTTGGTGAAGCACACGTTATAAGATGAAGGATATATAAAAGCAGTGTGGATATGTGTAAAGAGGGAGACAGTTAAATGGCACTAAGGTAGAACAAAGAAATGAAAGAAATAAAATATATTTTACAGTAATCCACCCCAATGCATCTGCACTGAGGTGGTTATTGGCAATTATTTTCTATGATTTTGGAAACTAAAGTGCATCTACTAAAATGGAACACTGTTGGTGTTCGTTATATTTTACATCTGCATGAAAATATATATTTTGATTTAAAATACAACATTGGAAGTTGCACGGTAGAAGTGGTTTTTACAGAAGGTTGATCTGCTCCTTTTTAGTATACAGGCTGCATTAAAAGTTGAGTGTGAACAGGAGGAAAACCCTAGAGCCAAGGAGCAGTGGGTCTCTGCTGTTCTAGGCTGTTCGTGATGTGTCCCTGCTCACAGGCAATAGAGCTCCTGAAACCTTTGCATGGCAAGTGTGACTTCAGCTTTGCTGCACAGAAGCTCTCTGTTAGTATTACAAACAGGGCTATCAAGAGCCCAAAATATATCAGTTAAGAAGCTTTTGGCAATGTTACATAGGATGAAGAGGTCTGCCTGTGGGCAAGTCCATTTACTCACAAGGATGGATATTCACATTTTAAAAGTCTGCAACAAGTAGCTTTTACAGATGTGGTAGGTGGTCATGTTTCTAATTCTCGAATTATCTTCAAATTTCAAGCTGTCTGGAATGTTTTGCCTGAAAATGTTTTGCCAACAAAAGTTGGAGTTTAAATCAAACCCAGAAGTTTTGTCTGGTAAAAGTAGTAATTAATTTTCTTTAGATGGGAATTTTCTTTTAATTGTAATTTTTGTTCTGTTTCTGCTTGGAAACAAAAAACAGCTGGATCAAAATAAAACAAAAATTTCCTTGGAAATTTCCTTGCTCATTTTTGAGCAGGAGAAGGAGTTGCATTTTCTGCCAAACTTTTCATATAAATGTTTTAGAAATCTGAAAAGAGGTACTGTGGAAATAAAGAATTAAAAATAGTTCTCTCTCTGCTTTTACAGAGTACATTCAAAGAGTATCTTCTTAGTCTGTGGTCTTTTCACTCATATATGCACAGCAACAGCAATATGGATTCATTGCTGTGCTTCTCCGAGTAACAAACCACTCTGAACACAGCACAACGGGTATAAAGTCTCTCTAAATATGAATCTCAATGGCAATATCTTACACCATCTTTGCACAGGTGCCTATGTAACGCAGTGTTGCATTGTATTAGGCAAGCATTTTTGCAGTCACTGTGGCACATGTGAAGCCTCTGTCTCATCCCATCCAAGTCAAAGCCATTACCACTGTGTGATTGCAGCTAGCTTGAAGTGGTGCAAATGCTCCTTTGTGTTTACTGTCACTCAGTGTGAAAGTAGAGCATGGCTGGATCAGACTACTGGCTAGACCATCTGACTATGGATGAGAGGGAATGAGAGAGATTTTGTGAGTTTGGATGGGGGGAGTTAAATAATTCCTAGAGACTATAAAAATCAGCTTACATGTCAAATTCTGAGAAGTTATTTCTATGAATAAATCTAATCAATATCAAATGTGCACCCATCCCCCATCCAACACACTTGGAGAAAAAACTCATCTCTGAACATGTCTTCAAACCTTCTGAAGGTGCAGATCTGAACACCCCAGTTATTGCTAACGTATAATGTTTAAAAAATAGTAATTTGCCATGAAATTTTGTAGGCAATGTGTTAGGAAAGGAATTAGGAAATACAGTGAGTAAGAAATAGATTAGCTTAGGCTATTATAACCAACCTAAATTTTTAAATGGCTGTCCAGTTTATCTCTCCTGCAGCTGTATCAGACCTTTAATGGGATTAGGCTCTTCCTTAAAAGGCAATTTTTTGCCTTTTTTTTTTTTCCCAGAGCCATAGGTTCCTGGCAGGGAATAGTATTCCAGTTACAGACATGCACACACACCAAGTAAAATGCACTTTAATAAAGGCAAAGAAGGGGCACCTACATAGACTGAATCAGGATGAGAACTCATTTCAGTGTGGTGTGGAGTGGTACAAAATGTCTGCATAGCTCTAAATGCTGGTCTTTATTTTGTTTAGATACAAATGCTGTTACAGGAATAACTTCATGGCTTGATGTTGGACTGGATGAATCTTACAGAAATCTTCTCTTCAAAAAAGGGGGAGAACGACTCCACTGTTTAAAAAAGCCACAAAGGCTATGCTTTTCCTGCTCTGACCTGAATCAGATCAGATCACAAGTGCCCAGTGAACTGCAAATGCTAAAATGCCCACAAAAAGGATGGAAATCCTGAAGTTCATCTTTTCACTGATCTCAGCTGTTAAATGGCTGCCACATTCTTCCTGTAAATTTGCCCAGTAAATAGAACATCCTGATTAGAAAGCATCCTGACACAGCTGGCACCCAGGATTGTGGAATGAAAAATCGGCTAACACTAGTAATGAAAAAGCAGAAAGAGGGATAGGCTCGGAGGGTAAGCAACAGTTGCTGAAGCAGAGAGGCGTGCCTTGTCTAACAAATGGGAATATATATGGGATTCAGTTAACTTGGCCTAGCAAGTAATTTATTTCTTGGAGAAAGTCAGCAATCTATGATTGCTAACTGTACCATGGTTTGCATCTGGAAACA
Source organism: Coracopsis vasa (assembly GCA_026283785.1). Lineage (NCBI taxonomy): Eukaryota > Metazoa > Chordata > Aves > Psittaciformes > Psittacidae > Coracopsis > Coracopsis vasa. The sequence continues at coordinate 51,621 of JANHGB010042435.1, forward strand.
TGGAAAGCATGCAGCACATAGTGGATATGCAGCATGTTCCTTTAGTGATTGCAGCAGTCTTTCCTGTACTTCCAAAGGGATCTGCTGGGGTCACAGGCAGAGCACAGACAACAGTACTGTCATTGCTCTTAGTGATTTATTTTCCTTCTGATTTAAGCAGGATTATGAATTGAGGTTAAATTGTACATCTCTTTAATCCCTATTGTGGGTAGTCTCAGGACAGATATGCATGTGTCAGGAATTCTTAGTGGAGTCCTTGTTTAACATGGATGAGAGCAGAGGGGGCTGCACCTCTTGACCTGGTCCAAAGACTGAGAAGTGTTGAGTGGACTTGTTCCCTGGGATGACCTGAGTAATCCTCTGTAGGTGTGGCACAGTTTTTCCTGCCAGGCCAACATCTCTTTGGGAGGCTGTCCTAAAGCATGATTTACAAAAGCCATTTTTCAGTGTTTCTGCTCCAAGTTTAAGCAGGATTTGAAGCAAATGCTCATTTATAAGAAAAAGGGTTGCAATCCCAGTTATTTTTCTTAAATATGTATTAATAAGTCATATGTATAGATATGTGTGTATAAGTCTGTATGTATATTTCCATGTATATATGCATACACATATGCACACATAAATGTGTGTATGTGTCACTGCTGTTGTGGTCACTCTGATTCCAGGTATCAAATCTACTGAGTGTCAGTCTGGCTGTCAGGAGCGGGTGTGACTCTGACATGACCCTGACTGGGAGAAGTCAGAATGTGACTGGGGCAGGTGACTTCTTGGGGCAGGGCAGCATGAGGTAGCACTGGACCATAGCAAAAGAGGCAACAATATAATCGTCTGTTACTCTTGCTCCTGTGTTTTGTTGAAACCTGGCATACAATATGATTTGAAAGTTCTTTTGTGTTTGCTGAATACAGTAGTATGCAGGATCTTATACATTACGCATGACAATCTGTTTTTCAAATAGATGCTGTCCTGGATTTAGAATTCCCAGTCATCCTTTCTGCCCAAGCATATGTGCAGAAAACACTGCTGTGCAGTAAGGTAGACTCTATTGATTTATGCCTTTTTTTTCTTTTTTTTTTCCTTGTTATGTAGCTGATTCCTGTTTAAAATAGGTGTATTGAGTGAATATGATGATGAATATGCCCCAGGTTATCTAGAGGAAGCATGTATTTGCTCACACATGAAAATATAGCTTCCAAGAGCAACATTCATATAGCAGTGTATTCCCTCCAGTGGAAAAAAGACTGATAACATAGGTTTCCACATCTCTTGGGAGTTCACTTTATGACCTGTCTTTCTACAAGCTTAGAAATGTTTGTCTTTTGTGCATGCTTGAGTTTCAATGAAAAAGTGTGCTCTACTCCAGCCATATTAACAGAAATACAGGAACAAGTCTCATTGTGCTACAGTGAGCTGTTCAGCACAAAATTGAACTCTAGTCAGCTCCACCTCTCAACACTGTCTTAAGAACAGCTCAGATCTGGTTTTGCATTTCCCTATTAGACTTGAGTTGTAATTACACAGGCCTAAAAGCAAATGCAAGGAAAAAAAAATCACCTCGATGTGAGGACTTTCAGTTAACCAATAAAAAAGAAGGCAGCATCTAGTCAGGGAAAAGACACGTACAGGAGTCTCCTCATGGAAAAAGATATAAAGGCAGCAGCTCCAGGAGGAGAGAGATTTTCAGTGTGACAGTTTCAGTCAATCAGCTATTCAGCAGAGATTAATCATAATCATGGCAGACTCCTCCATCAGGCTCCCTCCAGCTGTTTGATAAATTATAATGTCTTCTGGGAAGTTCTCATTGCTTGGGCCACTGAGCATGCCAACTTGTTTGTTTTTTAAAGAAGATAGCCTGGTTAGAATAAAACAAGACTTTTGGCCCAAACCTTGTCTTAGAATGGTTTTACTAGCAGGATCAAGATGGGAGCAAGGATGGAAACAACATTTTAAGGCTTTTTTGTCTTTTTTCTTTCTTTTGTTTTTTTTTCCTCCAGTTTGCAGTTAATACAAAGATAAAACCACCAGTCGCTAGGAGTGGTGTCTGCTCTCATTTTTTCAGGCTGGAAGGAAACAGAAGGCTCTAGTAGAAATGCTGTGAGAAAGCTTATTTTCAGGAGAGATGTGACAAATTTTAGGCTCAAGTGCAAGATTTTCAAAAACGAACAGGTAAATTTATGCATTCTAATCACTGTCCCTACTTTTAAAATGAGTTAGCACCAGGTACTCCCACTGTGATCAGTGGTTTTTAAAATTAAACCATTCAAATAATGGAGTTTGAGTCCATTATTAGGGTTTCCATATAAAGTCAACAAAGAAAGCCTACTAAAGAGATTCACTTAAATATCTACCTTCTTGAGGGTAATTGCCCAAAACAGTTTTCCAAGTCACCCAGAACTATGTTGTCCTTATTTATGAGAATTCTAACACATTTCAGAAACTCCTGGTTATCATCAAAAAGGAATAAACATGCTACTGGATGACAGGCTTCGTAAGTAAAACTGTCAGAGCCACAGGCCTTCAAAGGTACTTTTAGGGAAGCAGGACTTGCCAGAACTTTAAATCCTGCTCAGGTTAGAGGCTGTACAAAAAAGAGAATTACCTTCCATCACTGGTTTGTCTGTTTATGTTTAGCACATTCTTGGTATCAATAATTAACAAAGGTGTTATTAATACAGGATTCCTCCTCTTACTGATGTTCAGAATAGTCCACATGACATTTGAAAATTTGATTTGGTTTGAATATTGTCAGGGTACTCTCTCTGCTTTACACAGCTACATCACAGCTTTATTCCTTCAAATATCATTAAAGAGGACTTGTGGAGACTGTAATACTTATTAAATAGTTTAAATCCCCCCATTTCATAAACAGTCTGCCGTTCTTTTCCATTTGGGTGTAGAAGCTCCTCCCATGCAATTGTTAATTGAAATCACTTTTCTCAGTGACCCCCAGGCAGCCTTGATGTGTAATGTATCCCTGATTTCTGATTGCAAGTCCAGAAGTCAAAAGCAACAAAATATAATTGTTTTATTTCTGGTCTTTGTTTTCATTTGTAAGTTTGAAGTTAAGTGCTTCCAAAGTTGCCAAACAATAGTGCTATTGCCTTTTTAATTGCCTAATATGAGAAATGTTTGCCAAGTTCCTTGGTAACTGAAGAAATACTGCAATTTACTGATTAATAAAAGCTTTTTGTAATTTAGCTTTACGTACCATACTGACTCTCAGTCACCCAAGGAAAATGTCCTTTGACGTGGCCTCTTTTACAGTCCTTGATAATTTGAACACAGCTATTTATCTGCATTTCAGATCTATTTATGTACAAATACTTGCTTTAACAAAAAAAAAGGATAAAAATACAACCCTTGCATGAGCAATATGCACAAATTCCATGGGTCTTCTGCATGACTTGAGCTGCATAATTGTACATTTAGTTCTAAAAATGGATGACTTACACAATGGGACAATAGCCTGCAGCCATGGTTGAAAGCACATATTTCTGTGAAATATTCAAAAGTGAACCTGAGTTTCCATAGTGAAAATGAAGATTTACATATTTGATAAGATCTAGAATTGTTGTATGTCTTGCAGCAGACCTAGATGTCCTATGGGTTGCAGGAAACTATGCAGATTGTTGTAATAAAGTGGACGTGGTGCAGGGGCAAGTATCACTGAAAGAGTGACACAATGTAGACTGTCATTAGAAATCACCCACTTTTCCAGTTTTAGTTACAAATGAAAAATGTTGAAAATGTTGAGTTTCCATTTGGATAAGTCTCTGAAAAGGAGTCTCTTTATCAAATTTTCCTTGCGTGGGCAGTTGTCTCAAAACAAAAAACCAACTAAACAAAAAGAACCAGATTTCTGGTATTCTTAGGCTATGGTAGGGATGGAAAAGAATGATTCATTTCATCTGAAGTAGCTGAAACAGGAAATTAAAGTAATGATAATTTATGCTTACCCATCACTTTTGATTCACAGACACTAACAAATTTCATAGAGACAGGAAAATATTTTTACATGAATGGGTTAACTGAAACCCAGGAATGTCAGTGGCCTAATTTTTCAAGGTTTTAGGCAGCTGTAACTGACAGCGAAATAACCCCTATTCTAATAGTTTTCTTAAATTTTAAGTAACCAGTTTATCTGTTCTGTGGGATTGACAAAAGGAGGTTGAGTTACATACAACAGAAGACACTTTGGAAGGAGTATCCCTAGGGTGTGTGAGGTTTTATTTCCAGTCACAGTTCAATGGTGATGGCCAGCAATGGAGCAGTGATTGGGATCTGCAAGTTGCATGCTGTATTTTCTTTCTTGTTTTTATGTAAGACTAGAAACATCCCTTTTATCCTCAGAGTTGGATGTTGTCCTCTTCCAGTCTCAACCCTGCAGCAATGAGTTACATTTGTGCAAGGTAGTATCAACAGCAGTCGTGGTTGTTCCTCACCCCAGTACAGGAAGATCATTCTGAAGTGAATCATATATCATTCATGGTATGTGATGTGTGTTTTGAAAATGCCTGTTCTAAGGGACTTTCATTCTAAGGGACTTTCATTCTAAGCTAAGTGGATGCCAATTAAGCTAATTGAAAGAAAATGTGGGGAGGCAGAGAAAGTAAGTATTGGTGAAAAATCAAAGTATTAGGAGCAAAGCTGCTTAAGGCATCCTGATATATGAGAAGTGATTCTTTTTTTAAGAGTGATAGCACAATTTGGAAACTGTCATTTGTTAGCAAATACATTCAACTTTGTTAGTAATGTAATCTGTAGGATTAGAACTCGCTATTTGACAACAGGGTCCAAATTCCTCCCTACTTGGAAAACACATTCCTGAGTGTGCGTGGGTTAGCTGTCAAAGTGCTCTCGCTGGCAGCATGTGTATGATTTGGGGATCTCTGGCAAACACCAACATAAACAAAAAGCATGCCCAGAAAAACCTGCTTGTGAGCATAGTGTGAAATATTTATGATTGGACTATCATAGACCTTCAGACACCTAAACCTCTGTGCCAGAGAATGTTGGAATTTCTTTCATAAATTATAAATTATAACTATGCATTTGCTGCCTTGATAAACATTACGTCTTCCATAGGAAATCTGTAGTAATCCTTATGTAGGAACTGATCTTGGAAGTAAATATTGGTGGTTGTTCTGATTATGAAATAATTACTTGAGATATATATGAGTATAATAAAATCCTACCTAATGCTCATAAATCTGTGATTGATTATGAGTTAAGTCATAAGGAGAGAATATAAATATTGATCATGCTTGGGAAGTAGTTGGCAAGATTTTACTTTTCTATCCTTCAACCTAAAACCTCAAAGTTAGGAAAGAAAACCTTATACTGATTTAAAGAGAAACATATGGAGTAGGAGGGAAGTATTTAAATCCCGAAGAAGGGTAATTCAGCAAATTAAAATGAGAAAAAATTAGAACTAATAGTTTATAAGAGAGGCAAAAGAGCTACAGAAAAGTCTATTACTATTAGAGAACGAGAATATATTAAGATTAAAGGAACAAAACAATTATATACAATTACTAGATGAAAAGGTAACATTCTTACTCCGGTGGTAGCAGATGTGTTCAATAAGTATTTCTGTTCTGTAACTAGGAAAGAGGTAGATGATATATTCATGGGATAGATTGATGAAATATTTTCCATTCTTGTGGTTATTTAGGAGCATTTTTAAACAGCATCACCTAAATCAACAGGTACAAAAATTTCCCGCGAGTGTTTTAAGAGATGTCTCATGAACATTTTGAACTGTTAAAATTTACTTTTAATAAGTCTTGGGAAACAGAAGGGATTTCCAGAGGCATGGGAAAAAACAAAACAAAACAAAAAAATTACGTTATCCCATTGTTTAAATTGTTAAATAGGATAAGTTTAGAAATTATAGGTCTTGTCAGCCTGACTTCAGACATGGGAGAAATGGTGGATTTCATAGAATCATAGGATGATTAGATTTGTAAAGGACCTTAAAGGCCATCTACTTCCAACCCCCCTGCCATGGGCAAGGATTCACGCTAGACCAGGTTGCTCCAAGTCCCATCCGACCTGTCCTTATGCAATTCCAGGGATGAGGCATCCACAACTTCTCTGGGCAACCTGTGCCAGTGTCTCACTACCCTCATAGTGAAGAATTTTTTCCTAATATATAATATAAATCTACCCTTTTTCAGTTTAAAATGATTCCCCCTTGTCCTATCCTTACATGTCCTTGTAAGAAGTCCCTCTCCAGCTCTCTTGTAGGCCCCCTTTAGGTACTGGAAGGCTGTTACAAGGTCTCCCCTGAGCCTTCTCGTCTATGAAACAATGGTATTGTAAATAATATTGCTTAACAGAAGAACATAGAAAAAGTTTTTATTGGATGAGTTTATTTGCAAGATTGTATGAAGAATGCTAACCTATTTTACAAAGCTTTCAACTTATAACGGTGCAAGTTTGAAAAATAAGTTGATGTGGCATGTAGTAAATGAATTAAAGCAGGTGTCAAAATAAAAGTGTAACCAGGGAGTTGTCATAATGTTTGTTTCCAGTGTAAGCCACTGAACATCTGTACCTTAGAATCCCAATTCATATTTCATCCAAACCTATATGAGATATCATGGTGTAGAAAATATCAGTGCATTCTGAATCCTAAAGAACAGAAAGATGTTGCTCAATTTGAGAGACTAGAAACAATAAGTTTGTATAGCATCAAATGGAAATAAATAAGGAAGTTCATCAAGTATGAACCTCTTTATGTGCCCTCAGGAGGGAGGCTTCCATGAACATTAGGGGCTGTTTCGAATAACATCAACCAGTGCTAGTACATCAAAAAAATGGTCAGTGCATGCCTCTATCTTTACTTTTAAATAGATTCAGACTGAAATTAAAGTTTTCCTTTTGGTGTTTGAGGAGTATAACACAACCAAACCAATCTTGAGTTATTACCTACATTTGGCTTTCATTTGGAGAAAGAACCATGGTTCTAAACTAAAAGAAACCACATTTGGATAACATCATTTTTATCTTGGCAAGATGGAGTTTCTCAAATATAAACAGGCTGCTTTCTTAGCCTCTATTTACCTTAAAAATGCCTGCCTCACCTAACAGTTTAGAAATTCCAAGGACAACAGAACTAATTTTCCAGCTGACTTCAGTTTCTGGTATAGCTGTGGAAGAGAACTCTGATCATTTTTTGAAATATTTAATTTATACTTTCTATTCATCCATGCATAATGATAGCATTTTTGACACATAAAAACCCCCCATGTTTATGGATACCATGGATTCTCTGTGGAACAATTGCTTATGAAACCAATATCTAGAAGGCTATCTGTCCAGTCTTTCCTGGGTTTATTCTGCAGTTCATCTTTAGAATTGTGTTGTGGTACAAGGGTTGGGTTTTTTGGTTGGGTTGTTTTTGGTTTTTTTTGTTTGGTTGGGTTTTTTTGACTGAGAGCTTTCTCTGTTTTTTCTCTGAAGATGCAAATATGAAATTAGCGAATGTTTTTTTTGACTTTATCAATGGTAATTTCACTGTAAGTGAAATGACGTTTCCAAAAAGCAGATTCTGCTGAAAAGCACTTAAAAAGACTCCTTCAAGATACCCTTATGAAAAAAAAGAAAATGTAGATAATCTTTAGAAAAAAGAAATCTCCCCAAGGGCAGCCAGAGCTCCCCACACATTACCACAACCCACAGACTGGTCCAGCTCTGCTTGTTATTGGTACCAGCAACCACACAGGGCACAGGCATGGTGGCCAGTGCTAATCAAGAAGCCTCAGCTCTAGGGTAAGGAGTACATGTGCATTGTGTAATGTAATTTTGACGTTTATTCTCTAGAGAGGTTTTTTGTCCCCATTGCTTCGCCTGATTTTAACAGTGATTATGAGCTTATTATTATTTTTATCACGTGTTGCAGGCAATGTGACTGTGTTTCTTAGGCTTCAGCAGCATGGCACATGACATTCAGGAGATTACCTCCTCTAGCTTATCTGAACTCCCTGAGTGGCAGCTACAGTGAAGACACCTGCATGGATCTTGGTGTCCCTGCCTTAGTAAACAGAATAGGTAAACACAGCCTACACTGAAGACCAAACTTCCTTGTTTCTGGCACACTGGATGCTGAACCTGTATGTGTTCCAGTCTGATGCCTCAGTAACACTCTGAGTATGGTGTTAGACTTCGCATGCAAGCTCTGGGAGCGTCACTGAAGTTGCAGCATAGCATGCGCTACATTTCTATAGCTGCTAGCCATATGCTTGCTAGGGCACAGTAAGAAAGGTGCATTGCCTTCTGACATGTCCTAACAGTGTAGGATACATGTGTTTTCTTACCTTAGTGAAGTGAGCTTCAAAACGCCTCTTGCGTATAACTGGAATGGATTTTCATCTTGCATACTTTTAAATTTTGGATGTGAGATATGTAAATACTCTTTAACCATCTTGTCTTGCCCAAAATACATGCCATTAGGTCTGAAGAAACATCAGGTCTGTTCTGTTATATACATTAGGCATGTCTGGTAGTTGCAGGTAATGAAATAGCCCACTTAAATGTTCCAATTTGAAATTAAAAATTTCTGTTGTTCTTTGCATTTTTAAGACTTCTCAGGAAGCTTTTGGTGCAAAACAGAGGATTAGACAAAAATAATGTACTTAGTCTCAGAGCAGGAAAATGCAATTTATGCCATTGCACTAGTTAGCTCATCAAATTGAAGATGCTGAATTTATGTGACTTATGAGTTCTTGTTGCTGTAACACATTTAAAAGATTATGTTGAAATGGAACAAGATGCTTATAAAAAATCAGGTTAAACAGGATTTTCAAATGTACATACATTCAGGGTGTGCGAGACTAGCTAACAAATAAAAAATTTATTTAACTACATTTCATCCACAGACATTTAAATTTTTTCTAGAAAGTTTAAAACAGCTTCCATATTTTAATATATTCATTTAAGTGTTAATGTTCCTGGGCAAATTTTGTGCTGGCTAGTACTGCTTGTAAAGCCATTATAGGCAGTAGGACTTTGTAGGACAGTCATGTAGCATGGGGGGAAACTGAGGCAGAATGATTTGGCCAGTGGGAAGGGTGAAGTGGGGATCTGATCCATGTGGGATCCCGTGGTGTATAATGGCAGATGTCCATGTCTAGGAGCGCTTCCCACTGCCTGGGGATGCCGGACCACACTCCTTTCCTGTTCCCCATCTCATCCTGCCCTTGTAGAGCAGAGCCATGTTGTGGGCACCAGGAAAATCCACATGGTTTTGCCTCATTGATGCCATTGCAGCATTTACAGCCCTGCCCGTGCCCATTGCAGGGAAGCCCATAAATCTGATGTAATGTTATTTACTTGGAAAAGGCAATGTGTAAAGATGTGTCTGGGGGCTGTTGTCACCAGATCCATGGGATTTAGTTCCTGTGTATTTACAGCTTGTGTTCATGCGTATGCGGTTCCTCTTTCCTGTCATCATCTGAAACAGGATTGTCCCTTGGCTTTGCTGTCACTTGCAGCATCAGCTGTGCAGACCCTGGGGCTGCCTCTCTCACACAGGTTGATGTCTCCATGTATGTGTGTATTCCCTGCGGATGGAGGGCAGGATCTGTAGGCATTACATCAGCCTTGCTCTGGAAATTGGCTTCAGGAGGGGAGAGAAGGGCATGGAGCACAGCCTCAAATCCCGGGCTTCACAAACCACCTTCTTCCTTCCCCTCTCCAGACTTAGTTTTCTGTTGGAGGTGAACAAAGGATAGAAGATAGGACGTCCAGGGCAACCTGGTCCTTCAGATCAGACAGCAGATGCTTTCTTCCTGCAGTTACCCCTGCCCAGAGCTGTCTGTGCTGCTATAGGAGCTAGGATTACACCAGCTTGCTTCCAGCAAAGAGGATGGTGGTATCGACCGAGCAGTGCTTACAGCAGGGCAGGATGCTATGGCAGCTCTCTCCCAAAGAGTCTCCAACTGCGCTGGGTTGCTGTTAACATGGAGCAGACCCCCCTGCAGCACCAGGATTGTGTGGAAAATTCTCAGCTTTATATGGGTTAATAATTGTCAAGATTTCCTGGCTTTGATGGTGTAGAAATGGTTTGGTTCACAATGGGGTGGCTGATTTTAAGGGGGGATTTCTCCCTGGTCTCTGCAATCTGCGTGTGATGGGGTCTGGGACTCTTCTTACTTTACTTGTACTTATGAGCGCTGAGTGTATTCAGTCAATATCTGGAAATACTCGTTTCAAAGCAAGGTTGTGGCATCCAGCAAAGGGCTCCGATGCTTTAAATGTCTTCAAGTGCCAAAGTGTATGCTCAAGATCTCTACTGGCTTTCACTCATGATGATACCACCCAAAAGAAAGGCTCAGCATTTCTCTGTGCTGGATATCATTGATGGAAGACAACCTCTGCCTTGAAGGGCAACAGCCACTCCTGGATCTCCAGCATCAATGTGCAGCCCCTCATCCATTGAACACACCTTGCAATAGATCCCAGCACAGCCACAGTCCTGGGCAGACACCTGAAGCAGTGGTTGTGGTAGCTGGTGACCCAGGGATGCTTTCTTCACGGAGCAGTTCAGCCAAGGGCCCTGAGCTGGTGGAGTCGTTGGGTACACGGGGGAACATGCTGTGGATACTCTGGAAAGAACACAATCACATAGGAGAGCAGGTAGTGGAGCTCTTTGAAAATGCTTCAAAGGGACCCTGTCAATGCAAAACTCCTGTTTATGGTTTTTTTCTTCCTCCTCCTTTCTGTTGTTGATACAATCTTGGAAGTGGGAGGATTTACAGAAATGCTCGTGTTTTCAGGCTGCTGCTGCTTCAGACACCTCTTTCCCCGTGTAAATCCAGTGGAAGAAGCCGAAATGAAACCCACAGAAAACATGGAAAAGGCCTCATCAGACCCCTCCTTTCATCACTTCAGAACCTGACAATCGAGGGAAGCACCTCCAGACTCATCAGGATCCTGCCTCCAGAAGCTTCAGTCCTGCTTCTGGTGGACCCCTCCAGTCGCTGATGGGGAAGGATTACTTTGGTGTATTCAAAGGCAACTACACTAACCCTGAAGTCAATGAAAGAAGAGCATCCTTCAGCCTCTGCTGTGCTGGAGGGGCTTCCAAGCCCTCACTCCCTGCGTTGGACCCCATCTCCAAGGATGGCGATGAGGAATGCGGTGCTCTCCAGAGGGCTGCCTGCACTTCAAGCAGTAAAAGTGAGGTTTTGTGCCGCTGGTTTCAGCAGCAGCAGCAGCACTGGGGTGCTGTGAGGGATGTACAGACCTGGCACACAAAGCCAAGGTGACCTGAGGGGACTGTTTACTGAAGTGAGCCCAGAGGCTCTGAGGATGCTGCTTTCTTCTCCTTCAGGTTGCTGACTGCTTACTCAGAGGCTGCGGATGGGCTGAGCAACCTCAGGAGAAGGTTCTATCAGTGCAGCCTTACATTTCCCTGTGAACTAACAAGTGAAGGCAAAACGTGTGGGGTTCCTTGGCTTTTCCCTCATGGCAACTGGGGATGTGCTTTGGCTTCTGGGCAATGCTCTAACCAGCTCGTGCTAAAACCATGGCAGAGTTTGCAGGGAGCAGGTTTCTTAAAGCAAGTGGTTTTGATGGAGCTTTGCATTGATTTAGCTGAGCTGTGTGCAAAGGTGAATGTGAATGGGGAGAGGGCATGGCAGAGCTTTCCTGCCTGGCTGTGGGCTCTGTGCTGGCAGGATAGGCCGTGCGGCACACGCAGGCAGGGAACAAGAGCAGGCGATGAAGGGCATAATTACAGGGAAGGATGTGGAAAGCAGTGCGCTGACGGCAGCTTGATTTGCCCAAGGACACGGGGTGATGGAGCTGGGGTTGGAGCCCGGCGGCTCCGTTTGTGCTGTGTCCAGGCCGGTGCTTCTGCTGGGAAGTGGTTTTGGGATAGATTGCCAGTACCTTTCCCGTGATGTTTCTGGCTGCTGAAAAGGGCCGGGAGGACTTGAGCTGGGATGACTGCTCCCCGGGAGCTATGGAAAGCGGTGCTTGCAGTCCTGTGTGGACTTGTTGCTGATGAGTTAAAAGGTTGTTTTGACCCCTCAGGGTATTTAAAAGAGCCCTAATCATCTTTCACCTTCCTTCTCCCAGTTAGAGGAGAGGCCGGGCCAGGAGCTTTGTGCTCGGCAGCAGGAGGGTGATTACAGCAAGCCCGGACGAGCCGTGCCCCCCAGGCCTGTTTTCTCTTCTCTGTTTCTTTCCCCTCCCCGTTATTGCTCCTTTACTCCTCCACCTCCCCACGCACGTGCGGACCCTGCTCCTTCCCCAGAGCCCTGCTGGGACTGGGCCCATCCATGCAGGAAGCAGATGAAGCCGATGGGAGCTGGAAGGGAGCAGCAGCCAGCGGGGTTCTGCTGTCTGGATACCCTCAGCCAGCGCAGAGGAGCGGCTGGATGGGACCCAACGCAGCTGCTCTGACCGGGGGAGCCAGGCCCGGCTCCCAGCCCCTGTGTCTGTGTCTGTGCAGGACCGGCGGGCACATGGAGCTGGGCGCATGGAGCTGTGTGCATGAAGCTGTACACATGATGCTGTGAACAGGGAGCTGAGCACATGGAGCTGTGCACATGGAGCTGTGCGCATGGAGCTGGGCACATGGAGCTGGGCACATGGAGCTGTGCACATGGAGCTGTGCGCATGGAGCTGGGCACATGGAGCTGGGCACATGGAGCTGGGCACATGGAGCTGGGCGCATGGAGCTGTGCACATGGAGCTGGGCGCATGGAGCTGGGCACATGGAGCTGTGCCGCATGGGAATTGGGTCCTGGCTCCCGCAAGGGTGGGCACGCTGCTTTGCTCTTGGGTGCTGTGCTTCATGAGCAGGGAGGGTCACTGGCTGCCTCTTGGCAAGTGCCTAACTCCAGTGTAGGCTGCGCTGCCTCGGCGCCTGGCAGCATCTTGGGCTGTCCCTTGGGATCACAAGGGCAGGGGAGGCCCAGGGAGCATGGGACATGTCCCAGTCTTCCTGCTCTGAGCAGCTGTGGGTCTTGTAGCCAGTGCTGGGTATCTTGCACCCACTGTAGTGCTGCTTGCTGTTGGGGGTAAGGAAGCGCTTCATGGGGGGGAGCAAGTGTGAGCAGTGTCTTCTCCTTTGCCACTCCTGCCAGTGGCATCTGGGAGTGGGTGCATGGCTCTGCCGCTTCCCTGCTGTGTGACCTTGGCCATGCTCAGCTGTGTATAGGATGGGAAGCTGTTATTCCATGGAGCAGGTAGAGCGTGGCATGCGCCCTGCCGCTCACCCATGGCACCCTGGCCCCCCAGCTGCCCTGTGGGCTCCTGCTCTGGCATGCGTCCATACAGCGCTTCCCTGGGGTGCACATCCTCTGTCTGAAGGGGGTTTCCTTGGGGGGGTGACTGCCATTAACCCACCTGAACCTGCTTGCAACCAAACCGAGCACGGGAGCAGGAGCAGAGAGGGGGTTGGTGCTGCTCCTGCCTCATCAAAGTCCCCTTCATTCTCAATTAGCGTCTGCTCAAGGCTTTAAAATTGTTTAGATAAACCACGTTAAAAGTTAAATGTGAATTAACCTTTCCTTGGAGCTCCCGCTGCAGCAGAGCACAGGGTTCCCATGGGGGCAGCCCCTTTCTGGGGCCAAAGTGGGTGCTTTTGGGTGCATTCCCCTCGCAGGACACCCATCCCAGCAGGGCTGCTCCTCATTCCAAGGCTCAGCCCTGCCGTGAGCTGCCCCCTTGGCACAGAGCTGTGGTGCTGGGGTATTTTTAGAGGCGATAGGAGCGAGGGCAGGAGGGAGGCTCCGTTCCAGGCAGCTCCGAGCCTTTAATTATGTTTTTGGTCTAGGAAATTATATGGTTCTTAGAGCGTAAATAGAGAACGTATGGAAGGTAATTGCACCTCGGGGTGCAGATTAGCTGGGAGCAGGGAGAGGCTGTGTGGAGGCCAGGATCAGAGCATGGAGGGAGAGGGAGAAACGGGCTCCTTGGGGCTGCCAGGCATTGCTCTGCTTGCCCTGGGTTCCTTCTGCCCCCATCCTCCCCATGGTGGTGATGGGGGACCCCGCAGCAAGTGCCTGGGGGGCCTCCAGCCCCAAGGAGTGAGGATCAGTCCCATGAGCTGCCCCACTGCCCTTAGTCCCTGCATTTTGGGGGCAACTGGCTTCAAACCTGCCTCTGGGGGTACCTGGATTGGACCTCCCTGGGCTCAAAGGCTGGTCCACAATTGCTGGAGATGGTGGAGATGTGCCCCTCGTTGGAGATGTGCCCCTGGTCGGGATGTGCCCTGGTTGGGAATGTGCCCCTGGTTGGGATGTGTCCCTGGTTGGAGATATGTCCTTGGTTGGGATGTGCCCCTTGTTGGGGATGTGCCCCTGGTTGGGATGTGCCCATGGTTGGGATGTGTCCTTGGTTGGGGATGTGCCCATGGTTGGGGATGTGCCCCTGGTTGGGGATGTGCCCCTGGTTGGGATGTGCCCCTGGTTGGGATGTGCCCCTGGTTGGGATGTGCTCCTGGTTGGGATGTGCTCCTGGTTGGGATGTGCCCCTGGTTGGGGATGTGCCCTGACCTGCGCTTGGCTCTGCAGGGAGGAAGGAAACGTAAACCGTGTTCGTGTGTGTGCAAGGGGAGCCTGGGTTTTCTCTGCATGGGAGCTCCTGCAGATAAAGAGCAAGGTTTGAGCTTGGGCTGCTGCCATGTGAAGGGCAGGATGGGTCTTGTAGAGCTGAGTACCTGCAGCAGCCGGGGGCTGAAACCTTCCCTGGGTGCAGAAACGTGAGCAGGGACCTGAGGTAACCCTGCCCCTGCTGACAGGGACAAGGAGGGTTCTGCAGCTGGGATCTCGTTGTCCAGGCATCTCCCACCCCATCCCCTGAGTCCTGATCTTCTTGGGGTCTAGAGGCTGTGTTCAGGGCAGGTCATAGCATCACAGAACCCCAGCCTGGTTTGGGTTGAAGGGACCTTAAAGCTCATCCAGCTCCATGGCAGGGACACCTTCCACTGGAGCAGCTTGCTCCAAGCCCCTGTGTCCAACCTGGCCTTGAACACTGCCAGGGATGGGGCAGCCACAGCTTCTATGAGCACCCTGTGCCTCAGCGCCCTCACAGGGAACAACTTCTGCCCTATATGGAATAAGTCCAGCAAAATCTTAGCTTGAGAGGGAAGTCAAAGGTCTTGACGGAGGGAGGAAGCTGCTGGTGCTGGGAGATGGGAAAGGAGCTCTGGAGAAAACAGCTGGGATTGGGTAAGGAAATGTGGGCTTCGGTCTGTCTCCAGCTGCAGTTTGTGGAGCTGTTCTGCAGAGCCTCCCCCATCTCCCTCCTCCCATTTAACCTTCCACCTGGCCAGGCGCTTGGAGACGTGGGATTTTCCGTCCCTCCTTCCTGCTCCCGGCTCCCGGTAAAACTGCACGGAGCAAAGCCACGGGCTCTGTTTGTTGAACACAAATAGAAGATAAAATAGTGGAAAACTAATTTTTTCATGCTCATTGGTGGGAAAGATTAAAATTATGCAAATCCTCGGCAGCGGGCTCGGAGCAGAGATAAGGGGATGTTCGAGTCAGCCGCCTGCCTGCTAATTCACTCCTTGGAAGAGAAATGAGCAGGAAAGCTGTGATCAGCGTCACCGGCCCCTCGCCGTGCTCCTGGGGCTGGCAGGGACCTGGACAAAGGGGACCTGCTTTTGGGGGATGCGGGATCCGTGCTGAGATGCTCACCCTGGAATCACATCTGCCGTTGCTGCCTGGTGCACCCCGGGGTGCAGCATGAGGCCTGGTCCATGGCCAAGCTCCAGCCGTGACGTGAGGACCCCTGGAAGTGGTGCTGGGGTCTTTCCCCTCCCATGGTGGAATTTACCCCCTTGGTCACTGTGTTGGGTCCCATAAGCAGAGCAAGGCTGAGAGGTGAGGGGGAACCACTGAAGGCACCAAGGGTGCCTTGGTGCTTCCTTGGGCTGCAGGGAGCAAAGTGGGGTGAGGCAGGAGCATCACTAACCCATCACAAAGGGCTGTGCGAGGCAGGGGAAGGGCAGGTCCATGCTGTGTGCTGGGTCTGGATTTCACCCCACGATCCCAGTGTGTTCAGCCATGACCTGGTGCCCGTAGTAGTGCAAAGCAGCAGTGCTGGGGCTGGTTCTTGGGATATAAACCCCTCCGAGCAGCTCAAAGTGCCGATGGTGCAAAGGCACCCATGGAATGATGACGGCAGCTCGTTGCCGGGAGAGGGCCCCGGTGCCAGCGCGTGGTTTTGGAAGGGTTTGTCTGACTTCCTGTCAAATCAATATTTATTCACAAACCCGTTTGTTTGCTTTTGTCCCTGAAAACTCTTGTGGGCTCTGTGTGTGTGCGTGGATGCGCTGCTTTGTTCCCTTGTGCAGTTTTGGCTGCGCAGCCCTGGCGAGAGGGGCTGCTCCAGCTTTTGCTGGCTCCAATCATTCCAGCTGCCTCTCCCAACCTCTGCTTCAGAGCCTCTTGTTGTCAGGAGGGACTGGGCTGGCAGCTCTCCTCTGGCTGGGTGCATCTCGCCCTCGGGCTGGAGGTGACGATGTGGAACCTTACGTTGACCTTAGTGAATGTGGGCAGTGGTTTTGCACAGCTGCGTTATGGATTGCAGTGGAACAGATGAGCTGCCCCCCCGAGCACAAGGACAGTATGGATGCTGGCTCTGGCCCTGCGTGTTTGGTTTTCCTTCATCTCCATAGCTGGAGCTGGAGCCATGGCTGGTTTCACCCCCCTGGAGCCACTCTTCCCATTCCCTCTGCCTCCAGCTCCTGACTCATTCCCGGCTGCCTGAGCTCATCCTGCTGGTGTTTGTTTTCCTCCCTCTTGCTTTCTTGCGGGTTTCTTTGTGCTGTGGATGGGGATGTAGCACCTCTTCTTCTGCATCCAGCTGCTGCTGGTCCAGCTGTTTGCCGAGCTCTTTACACCTGCTGAAAGCTGATGGAGATGGAGGCACCACCCTGGACCATTGGGAATAGAAAAGGGGGTTTTGAGGAGCCAACCAAGGACTTACAGTGCCCCAAGAGCACCTTGGGCATGGGGGAAGCATGGTCCCCTCCTGGGGTTGTCTGCAGACCCTGCTCCCCATAGCTGGAGGGTTCTTTATCTCCCCCTCGCCAAATCACGCAAAGCTAAATTGAGCTATGGCAGGCAAAAGTGTGAAGCGTATTATTAGGAACAGGGAGCTCTTGTTCCACAGCTGCTGCCGCTGCTGCTGCTGCCGTGGGTAATTAATGTTTGAGGAATTGCAGATCTTCATTAGGAGAACAATTAGATTAACGAGAGAACTCGAGCCGGAGCTGTTGTAGGAAGGGGCTGGGGGGAACCAAAATCCAATCCCTCCCTGGCACCCTGCCTTGGTGCTCCGGAGACGTGCCCGTGCTCTGGGAGCAGAGCAGTGACGGGCGCTGCTGGAGCGCACGTGGGGGGATCCTGATGGAGAGGGAAGAGCAGTCTCCAATGGTCATAAGTACTGCAGGCAGCGCAGCACCCATCCTCGCTGTGGTTATTAGCACGGGGAGCACTGGGTGAAGGCTGCTCAGGGCTGAGCAAGGTCATGGGCATCGTTAAAAGCTTTAATTGTTGCTGGAAGCATTGAACCCCCTTAGGTAAGAACCACCCTGGGCACGAGGTATCACCCTCAGGGGCTGGGCTGGGATTCAGGCCAGTGGATGGGAATGGAGTTTGTCCGTAAGAGGTGTTTGGGGTTCCCCCACCCCTTGTTTTCTTCCCTGTTCCCATGCTGGGTCCATCCATGCAGTGGGTTTGTCCTCGCACTGCGTGGCTGGAGCAAGGAGCAGCACAGGCGGCTGCTGAGCGGGATGCAGCAGGAATCTGCTGGGGATAAATGAACCATTTGAGAGGCTGGGGTGTGGGATGCTGTGGGTCAGCTCCTAAAAGCAGAGTGTGTTGTAAACCCCAAGGGCTTGCAGAGGGGGCTCAGCTCTGTCCCCCAATCTCTTCTCCCCTTGCATGGGGAGGAAGCAGCAAGTTTTGCCTTTCAGGGGACATCAGATTTTTCCCTTCAGTCATGGATGGGGTCAGAAAGAATTTGCATTTCCTGGTGCCTCCAAATGGTGCAGCGAGAACAAAAGGATTTTCTGCAATATGGTGGCTTCTGCACGTTGAAAGAGAGAGGTTTGGTGTTGGACCTGTTCCTGTTCGGCTCCGTGCCTCCGAGGATGGACAAGTCATCAGCGAGCACTGGTAGGGCAGGCAGAGGGTCCTGGGCACAGACAGCTTTGGGCATCACGAGTGCAAGAAGCTGCTTTTCCTTGCCCTGGGGAAGATGGAGGACAAGAAGCATCCTCTTCCTCCCAGCCCCTTGCAGGATGAGGGTCTTCACCTGCAGAGTTGATAGTATTGCATGTTTAATTCATTGCCCCCTCTCCCGGGGTGGGGTGTGTGTGTGTGCATGTGCACTGCTTGGCATGACAGGAGCACTGTCAGGAATACTCAGCCAGCCTACTCGGAAGATCCTCTTTGCCTGGTGGATAACAAAGACACGAGATGATGTCACCAGCTTGTCGAAACCTCCCTTCTGTTGGTTTGAAGTCAGATACAAACTGAAGCGCCTACCAGGTGGGGTCTGTTTGAATCCTGGGTAATGGGGTCCTCTCACAAGCTCCTTTCCTGCAGCCTGCCAGAGAAGGGATATTCTCAATCTCGGAATGCTTGTAAATGTCCTGAGCTGTCTCTGATGCATCCCTGGTGTGGAGGGGCTGAGGCTGGGCTGCTTTACCGTACCCTGGGGGGTGGATGTGTGTTAGCCCGGCAGGACCGCGCTCTGCAGCGGATCGGGGCAGGAAGGCAGGAAAATCCTCTTGAATAGGAGCGAGGCAGCAGGGCGGGATGAGGCTCTCAGGCAGGAGCTGAGGAGGAGCCCAGCTCCCAGCTCCGGCTGGTTTAGCAGCCTGTTAATTCTGTGTCTCATCCGGGAGGTGAGGGCTGCAGCAGAGCCCTGCCTGTTCTGTGGGGCTTTCTTCAATGCACTAAAGTGAGTCCTGGGGGCACCGCTGGGGCTGGGGGCTCTCTACAAGGACAAGACAAGAGCCAAAGGCTCCGCAGGATGGAGAGGCCAGAATGAAATCAAAGGGAAAGCGAGCACGGAGCATGGATGCGGCTTCCTGGCCCTGTTGCTGACCTTGAGCAGCACAGCCTAAGACAGCCCGGTCTGCTCTGGTGGCTGCTGGTCCGCAGGGCTCCAGCAGCCCAAGCAGTGGTCTAGCATCCTCCCAGCTTAGCTCTTCGGTTCAGATGAGATCATGGCAGTGAGTGATGGATGGGGCTTTTCCTTTCTCTCCTTCTTTCTTAATCTCCCCTGGCTGGTGGGTCTGAGACACAGGATTCCTGCCAGAGCAAGGGAAGGGATTTGCTCATCTTCTGTCTTGCAAGCTCAAAACCAAATCCTCTTTATGGAGTTTAACCCCCTGTGTTGGCTGGCAGGGCTGGAGCGCCTGGCAAGGGGATGGAGGAATATTGAATACTGAAGGAAAAGGCAGGATGGACTAGACAGGCATTGATGGGCTGGCAGGAGCCACACTGCTGGTGGGTCACCATAGAATCATGGAACGGGTTGGGTTGGAAAGGACCTTAAGCTCATCCGGTTCCAACCCCCTGCTACGGACAGGGACACCTCACCCTAGACCGTGTCACCCAGGACTCTGCACTTGGACACTGCCAGGGATGGAGCATTCACCACTTCTCTGCACAACCTGTGCCAGTGCCTCAGCACCCTCACACCCTTATATCCAACCTGAACTTCCCCTGTTCCAGTCTGAACCCATCACCCCTTGTCCTATTGCTACAGTCCCTGATGAAGAGTCCCTCTCTCCCTAGTGTGCAGGGATGGGTCCTCCCGTGCAGGGCTCC
>JANHGB010042436.1:24545-34559 GCA_026283785.1 Coracopsis vasa
TGCATTTTCATGGGACCATACCAGATGACTAACCTCTCAGAAGAAGTTCAGTCTCCTGTATATAGTTCTGTATCAAAATCACAAAAAAGAAAGAGGCAATTGCTCTTACTTCACATACAGGGTTCAAGTTCAAATCTCACTTCAATTAAATAACTATCTGTAGAAATGGAAATGCTTCTAACAAGAAGATATTAAAAGAAACTAACTCCAGGATAGACAACAAGTGAGAGAATGGGAAGGCCAAACCCAAAGGAGAGTGTCCTAAAGACCACCTGATTGCTCTAACTAATGTGGTGTGGGCTATTCTGTGTGCTTTTTAATAAAATATTTGAGAAGTCTGTTTATTTCACTGCCTACTTTCTGCTACGCACAATAGCAGAAAAACTTTTGAAATCTCACAATCTGGGGTGGGGAGATGGATGGTTGTCAGGGAAGTAATTTCCCAGAAAATCTACTTGGTAGTTTTGGAATTTGGAATAAAGGGTCTCTTCCCAGTGTAAGAAATGAACAACCCTTTATCACAGCACAAGAAACAGTGTACATGGAGAAACTGAAATATTTGAACGCTTCCCTGAGGGACACATCTAGAAATTTGCAGAACAAGTGCGCAAATAGTCTGCCATTCTTCAGTTATTAGTAAGTGATATTGTGGTCTTCAGTCTTCAATCACAGTGAGTTTGAAACCAGTTCTCTGTTTCCATCATTTGGTGCATTAGTGTTAGTGATCTTCTGCTTATGTCTGCTTTTGGGGCTTGACTCCTTCTGGCCATTAGGCTACCAACATATCTGATTACCCAGCCAAATCTCTGGCAGGCACTGTACTCAGCTGTTTTGTTCAGATATTGTTTTATTCCTCTTCACATTATTGTACATGGAACAATCCCATTAAGCAGCTGACAATTGCATCTCTTACATCTCAGCTTACTGTGTTCAGTTATCACCCTTGGTTTATCTAGCTCAGTTTTTATTTCTTACACTTTGCGGAAGCTTAGCAGAAATGTATACTGCTAAGTATGCAGAACATACTGACACCAGTCCAAAGACAATTTTTCTTGTACTCAGTACTCATGAACTGAGGTCACAGCTTATCAGGCTTTCACCTGTGGAGCACAGTTTGTGGCTGCAGCTTGCAGTGCCTATTACTGACAGGTGGGATCAGGGCTGCTTCTAGGGTGGTTCCTATTCTTCCACATCTCGAGCTATGATAGTGCGTAGAAAACTAAAACAGAGCTAATAAAGCCTTAAAAGTGTATAAATTCAATTATTTTTTGTAACCTGAGTATTTGGAGTTACATAGTATCCCTGGGGTTTGCATTGTCAGCCAAAGATATGCACATACAAATAATGCATTTGCTTTCTGCATATAAAATCATGTGTATGCAATAGTTTGGAAATCTGAAGTGGTTGGAGTTGAGCAAGATTGTCTTGAATAATTCAGATTATTTTATTTCTAGTGAATTCACAACTGCATGATTCCTTGGGAGACTTGCCAGCTTCAAAAGAAATACAAAATACTCTATAAACTCCAGTTTGGGGATGAAGGGCTAACTCATTAGTGTGAAAGTAATTCGAACCAATAAATACTGGGAATTCTCTAGCCAATATAAAATAATAAATACAAATACTATAAACTGATCCTAGAAACCATGTCAAAGCATCCTTTTTTTTTTTTTTCTCTAAGACTGAAATGCTTTCAGACTGCACCAGAGAATGTATCATCTTTTACAAAACCTAGACAGTAAATATTTTTACTTTCCTACTCCATAAAATCTTGAAATCTGGGATCTTAGCCATTTTACACTGAGATAAAACCGTGGTATTTTACAAGGCTTTTTTGTTGTTGTTGTTGTTTTTTCTCTGCAGAGAAACAGAAGGAAAGATGTCTGCAAGATAGCATTCATGTAGCATATGAGAAACCCAGGTGTTATTCTGGCCTTCCTGACTGAGGCCAGGAACTCATACCCTGGATTGCCAAACCCAGGTAGATGCTCTGACCAGCTGCCTGTTTGGGACTCATATGCTCCTGCTCTGATTACCCAATCCATCTTGGATCTGGGGGGTATTTTCCAGTCAGTTCTGGTCTGCATCCTCCATTTGCAATTCCACATAAAATAACAGCTAAAAAAATTCTCAGCTAGGTCCATGTTTGACTGTGATGACAAAGAACATGTGTGTGAAATTTAAATCTAAGCAGGTCTGGAGTTTTACAGTCTATAAGGAATGTTTTACTGTCATGTACAGTGCAAGTACTGCAGAAGGTATTCTATATACCAGTTTATATACTAAACAATTTAGAAGCTAGGACCACCTGGCTTGCCTGTGCTCTGGCAGGAACCCTGCCAAGGATGCACATGGAGGAAAGAAGTGGTGAGCAGTGCCAGGGAACTACTTATGGGAGGTCAACTTTCCTCATATTGTCACTACACAAGTCATAATCAAAACCACTGCTGAACATTGGGTTGCTTTTATTTAGCACACAATTTGTGCTCATTGTGTGAAAAATATGATAATCACTCTTTGGGTTTGGAGACTTCAGCTACCAAAGTTTAATTTTGTAATTTGTTAGCTGGCACGTTAAGGGAATAATGACCAGTTTGCCATTATGAGAGTAACTGGGTTTAGTACTATCATGGGGGAGCTGGCTGCCAGAGGGTGGGCAGAGGAGTGCAGAGCTGCCCAGTTAGTAGCATGCCATCACCATCTGAGGACTGGGCAGGTTCTGGATGCCTGGCATGGGCTTATTGCTCCTGACCATGTTGCTGTGGACAGTAATTTTTTTTTTTTTTAATTCAGAAGGCTTGATGTTTAACACAGGATAAAAGGTCAGACTGACCTTCTTGTTGCTTATATTCTTGGTTTGTTTTATTCCTAACGCCCCTGCTTCAATGTTATGAGAAAGGAAAGTAAAATATGTAACCTATGCCATTATGCTTAAATAATCCTAGAGAAAGAAAATGTTCTGGGAACAGTTTCTCATACTAGTGAAAGGTGACACGGATATCTCCATAAGGGAGCATTAGCTGCCTAGCTGTTCTCCACATTATGGAAAGCAAGTCTTTGGTTTATAAGATATTGCAATGAGCTGTCTTGACAAGATGGAAATTCTTTCTTGGGTTGATGGTTTGTAAAAACAGGTCTTGGACACAAGCTTGGCTCATCGAAATTAAGTGCTGGTGTCAACACTGACAGCTGTGCTGATGCAGTGACTGTATGTGCTAGGGATGACATTGGCCTTTCAACTCTGTCAAGCCTGCTTGTTGACTTAAAGAAGAAAACTTCGGACAGGGGTTGGAAAATTTGCTATGGAGGGGAGAATAAATTCTGAACTTACACGGCTGTGAGTAACATCTAGGAACAGTTTCTCTGTTAGGCAGAACAAAAGAGACAGATGAAAACCAGTCTGAGAAAATTTCAAACTTTTCTATTTTAGATGCTAAATAGAATATAGAAAGTTTTACTGTTCTCATTTTTACTTGCCAAAATACCTCTCTCCTAAGGGTGTTTTGAACATTGCAGATATAAGAAAAAATAGTCAGGTACAAAGTGAGATCTTCTATCTGAGATCCTCCTTATGCAGATTTATTTTTTTTGTGCTTTTAAGGCAGGCCAGATATATGTGAGAAGAAGATATTGAAATAAATAAAAGCAAAGAACAATTCTACTCTGAAAAGTGACAGTAACCCATATTTCTTTTTAGTCCCAACTTCCATATCTATTGTTTTCAATTTACAAGTAAAAAGATGTGGATTTATTTTCCTCCAGGATACCAGTACATGTTTATCTCGGATACCAGTTAGTCTCTTTGTACCCCACCCATCACTTCCATTTGTACCCTGCAAGTAATATAGGTAATAGCAACTGCATTAGACCTCAGTTACTGCACTGTAGCTGAGGTCTTCAACATGCTCTTCATGGTACATGTTCAGCCCTTTACTGAGCATGTGAGTATAATTCACTGTATTTAGTAATGTTCAGAGAGGAATGAGTGCCAAGGCTGGCTCTGTGGGGCCTGGTGGAATGAAATGCTTGTTGCCAGACTCAGTACGTGTGACAAACTTCAGTAATGTGTAATGCTGAAACATGTATTTTACATAGCACAGTTTGCTGGGTTTTTCCAACCTATTCACCAATAACTGATATGCAGATTAAACTTGCTCTGGGAGATTTGACTTTTTTCTTTTTTTTTTTTCTCATTTAGACTTTTAGTTTAACTTTCCTAGCCAGCTCCTGAAGGCTCACACCCCAGATTACCAGTTTTTCAGTTTGTCTGTCTATGCAACTTTGCTGCTAGGTAGCTGCAGAGGCCTGGTGGATGCAATGACTTGTTTACTTCCTGCTTTTTGTGCCCAGCTGATGCTGGCAGCCTGTTGGTGAGCTGCTGTCTGAACTTTTTATGTTATACAAAGGAGTGGTGTTTAACAGCTGAACTTCCGTTGCACTGTTTTGTGTTTGAGAGCTTTGTGCTCACTGCAGGGAGAGACTGAACAGAGGCATGAACTACTTGCATGTTTCTTCATGTTCTCATTTTCTGTCTCAAGTATTTCCTCTTGCAGAATGCCCTTCTCAGTTGTTGTTTCCAGACCCTGTAGTGCAGCTTCTCAGACCTGGTTTGTTATCCTCATAGCCAGCTGACAAGTCCTCTTGCAGTCATACAGTCCCCATTCCTTCTCCCACAAACAATTTGCCTTTTGCACCCAGGAAAATGGCATGGGTCAGAAAATTCATATATGTCAAATTTTTGTAATGCAGTCTGCATCCTTTTTTTTTTTTGTTGTTGTTGTTTTGGTTTGTGAACATGGTATGTGGAATAGAGTCACTGCTATGAAATCTTTACTTTGTTTCTCAGATGGAAAGCAGTTTGTCATTGAAGGGTTTGCATACATTTCCTCACTGTGTTTCTCTAGACAAGCTGAATCTAAACTGTTACCAGGTCAAAAATAGCAGAGCCTTTAAGCCTTTGAGTGTGTACTGTTGTGAAATTCCTACTCTGATGTGCAAGCAGGTGTATGCCTGAATCCAAAATTTGCAGTTTTAAATAAGCAATTTGGACAGTAGCCTTACATGGAATTTGCTCATTTCTACCTTGAATTCATTACAGTATAAACTGAAATGTACTTCTCTGCAGGATGTTGCTTAAAAGCATGGTTCTAAATGTGTACCTCATCATAGAGGATTTGCAATCACCAGTGTTGTACAATATTTTGCATATGAACAGCTATATAAATTAAATTATCACCTTTATTAAATTTGAATTAAAGGTTAATTACAGCTATTTTAGAAATGTTGAATGCAGCTGCCTGATTTGGGCAGAACTACACAAAAATCCTGTCTGCTGTGATATTTACTCTTCCTTGCTTGGATTTTAGATCAACTTCTTAAATATTGTACTGAAACATATTTGTCATACAATTATTTTCCAATGAAAAATACTCAGTAATTAAATGAATTACTTGAAGTGTAATGGCACTGATGTGAATGAAGATCTTTCAGTCTTTATACCTTATTTAGACACAGTTCCCAACCCTGGGCAATTCTTCAGTACATCAGACTATTCCAGCAGCTTGTGTATGTCTTTGCGACCGCCAGACTTAGTTTGAATAAGTTACTGGCTTCTTTAACAAAGCCTGGAGAGTTTCATGCCAAAGCAGAGGAGTTACTGGATCCAACAATCTGAGCAAAGAGCTGTTTTAGCTAAGCAGTAGAGAATGCCAAAGAGGGGAATAAAGCTGTGATTCCTGTTCTCCACAGATAATTAGCAGTTAAGCCTAAAATAGAAGGAAACATCTAACACTGCTCAGCTGTAAAACCTCTCCTTAAGCTGGGGTCAATCCTATATAATGTGAAAAATCAAAATACAAAGATCATCTCCATTAAACTAGTGGCTAGGACATCCAATGGGGTATATTCTAAAATGTCTTTAATGCCTGATTTGGAGAAGAGATCTAGTCCAACACAGTGTTATTAAGTATTCCAGGTTTTTTTTTGTGTGGGTATTTTTTTTTTTTAATCTTGCAAAGTTATTTCATTTTCTATGAATATTTTATGGAGATGGGATTTAGATGAGCTATGTAAGTGCTCTAACAACTGGGTTATCTCTTCTATCTCTTCTTACTGTTTATCCTGGGAATATTTCATTAGCTCAATGAAGTGGAATGGCCTAAACTGGAGAAATAGACAAACAGTAATTCCATGATACTGTGCAATTCAGGCACCATCCAAAGGTATGGAAAATTTATACAAGAACCTTCTCTGAATGAGATCGAGTGGAGGATCAGCTTCATGCTGTGATCTACTGGTTATGTCAGAGAGCACATCCTTCTGAAAAGTCTTGCTTATTACTGCCTTTTGCGCAAGGTTTAATTCAGTTTTGCACCCTAAAACCAGCTTTGTATCAAGACGCATGGTGGAGGAATGCCTGCTAATCTTACTGGTACTAGGCATGACTCCTGGTTAGATAAGTGGCGTCAGGCTGTAGGTGATGTCATGCATGGCTTCTTATTTTGGTGCACTGAAATTTTATTAAGCGTGGATATGCCTAAGTAGGAATAGCAAGGCTTGTAAAAGGTGGAGTCCTTTGCAGAAGTAGCCTGCATATTACTGAAGAGTATTTGGCTTTTTATGTTGCTAATTGCATTTTTCCAGTTGTAATGACTGGAAATTGTGAGTTTTTCCTGAAGATGAAAGACATACCTAAAAACTGGAAAATTCTTTAAAACTCTAAGAATGGGATTCTTTAAAATGGGAATGGTATTACTCCCCTTAAAATTACTTTCTGTAACTCACCCTACAAGTTCAAAATCCTCATCTTCACTGTCTCCAATTGTGCTTATATGTTTGCTTTCTCTCCTTGCTTCACTTTCTCTAACTTATCACTAGGTGAGGCACTTAATCACATGCATAGCAGATGATAAAGGGAGCTCTGGACACAAATGCAAAAATCCTTAACAAAATAGGTACTTTAATACTTAAGAATAGTAGACAGAACCTTGTCTTAAATAGTGCCTACAGCTGTTTAGCTGATGACACCATTGTTATAGTTCATGACATCCGGAAAATAATTTATTTTGATATTTTAAGGGACTTAGAAACAATTTGAAATACTGTTGCAGACTTGCAGAAGTAAATTAGGTATGAAACTGTATTGTTCTATGCATAGAGTTTTGAAAATAATTTTCAAACATTTAGGTAAATATAAATGCATACTTGTTATTAAAAATGACCAGCTGTCTACTCTCCTTGATTTTAGGGGTTTCATATGATTAATTTGTTTTTCTTTCAGATTTTCATTGTGCTTACCTGTATCTCTAGGTACTAAAATATCTTTAAAATACATGATCTTCAACCCATCTACATAGGAGTGAAATATGTGCCACTTAGCTTTTCCCTCTTACTAGATTAAATTTACTTCATTTTTCACCTCACACAGACATCACATTACAGTAAATTATGTACATAAGAAGTACTAAGTCATGATAATAAGGTTAATGAAAATATATTCTGTATTAAAAAGGAAAATAACTTTTGCCTTATTTCAAGTTGCTGTAATTCTCCTTTTTTCTCTGCTTAGCTTTAAGTAGCAGAATCAGCAGATTGAGGAGTGACATCTGAATACATAAATACACATTAGGAAGATTTCCATCTTTGTGTCTGTCTTTCCTGCTAGTACCTGGATGATGCAATTCCATTTAAAGCATCAAGGAAGGACAGTAGATCTTGGCAAAAGCACCAGTTTAGCACAAGATCAGGGTGTTGTTCACAGTTTTGCTACAGTCATCCTCTGATATTTCTGAAAATATGGGTACTGATACTATTTTTTGCATAAAATTATGAATTCACTGGATTGTCCATTTGGCATAAATGAAATATGCCTCCCTGTTATTCAGAATCCTGTCTTGACCTTATTTGGAGTCTTCTCCCATTAATGTAAATAATAAACAATCATAACTATAAAGCAGAAATGTATTTACAGACTACCCAGGCTTAAAGTTTGTTTCTAAAATAAAACATACATTCTGGAAAGACAGAGAGTGCCTTCTCTTGCTTGGGCCGTAACAGTTGAGTTTATTGTCTTCTGTTGCCTTGATACTAGTGCTCTAATAAACTCTCTAAAAGTCTCACTGTATTGCTCTATAAATTGGATGATCCTGACAAACTAAATTTGTAGTTTCATGTCAGTATCTCCTATGTTGTTACCATAAACTATGTTAGCACGTATTGCACATTAACTTTGTGATAAGATATAAAATAAGCTGCTTTATTCTCATTGCTCCTCTCTGCACATCTCCTTCTAAGCACTTACAGAAAGGAATTATTCTTAACTACCTGTGAAGGCTGAAGGATGTTTGGAGCAACAATGTTTTTCTGGATTCCTTCTCAGTCATTTCAGCTTTTGTTGATCTGGTATTCTGCTTCCCAGGATTGAATGACATCTGAGCAAAATGCTCAAGCAAAAGTTTTCAAAGGTAGATCATAACAGACTTTGATTTCTTGTTACAGAATGATGGCTGATGCCTAGTCTTTCTTTTTGATTATCATCACAGATATGTCAAGCCATACAGAAGTAATTTAGGTAGTTGGAAAATTCTTCTTCTGCAGTCAAAGTGTGGAGAGAGCAGAGTTTGTTTGTGTCCTAATCTCTGAAGATTTAACAAAAATGCTAGCTGCCAGCATCTTCTCCACTGGCTTTTAGCACCTCTGTGTTCAGTCCTTTATTTCCCACTGTGAAATTCTGATTCAGAGATATATCTCTGTGCCCTGATGTAGCACAATGGGATGCCGTGGCCTACAGAGTAAAGGGCACTACTCTTTCATTTAGCGTCTTAAGGCTGGGACTGAGCTGGACAATGTGTACACCCAGATGGCTTTATGTGGGTTGGCTGGCTGGCTGTGGGAAGCATGCTGGTTTTATAATACAAGAAGTGATTTTTCAGGGGCACTGCTATCTGCATATCTCTATCTATTGCATTGGTACTCTTGTCCCTATATGTTCAAGATTGGTTTCTATAGAAAGCAAGAGAAGTTGATGGAAATAGTGCAAAGATCATAGTGCTTACATACTTTTTTAAAGGCTTAGAAGCAGAAAGTATGAAAACCATCAGAGAAACTGTGGTCTGCTTGTCCCCTGGCACAGCTGGCTGAGCTGGTGTGACTTTGAAACAGACTCAAAGCTGGGCTTTGTTCTGAGTAACCCACACATCAGATAAGAAAACTGTGCCCAACTTTTAATGTCTTTTTATAATTCCACCTCCTTTTTTTTTTTTTTTTTAATAAGTAATAGAGAAATAATTAGCTCTCTTAATTAGCCCTAGATCCCATTAAAAAGATTGGTTGCAAAGAAGTCATTAGGCAAAGTAGGGACATGTACATTGCTGCTATAAAGTCAACCAGCAGAGGGTACTAATGACTTTCATTGTTGACTCTTGCTTATGTAAATGTTAATATATTCAGTGCTGAAATGTATATTTGAAAACAATGGTATATTACCGGTTTTAAACAAAAAGACAAGTTTGTCATCTACTCTCCATTTTGCTGCCCGCATTTGATTTCCATCTCTTCAGTGGACGTTTCACTCGGACTTTCACGTTTTATATGTGGGGCATGAGTTAGCCAAAAAGGTTGTATAGAGAAGTTATTGGCAAATGCGCACTGGAAGACTGTACTCTGAAGAAACGTGTAATACCAAGGATAGGGGATGTTATTGTACAGGATGGTGGATGCTTAATCCTTTGGACAAACTGCTTGACGTGTACCTGTCGTGGTTTAAGTCTAGTCAGTAAGTCAGAACCACGTAGTTGCTCGCTCACTCCCCCCCACCTTCCTCCCCCCAGCTCCCAAAGGGATGGGGAGGAGAATTGAAAGAATGTGACTCCCATGGGTAGAGATAAGAACAGTCCAGTAACTAAGGTATAGCACAAATCACTACTGCTGCCACCAATAATAATGAGGGAAATAACAAGGGAAGAGAGTACAACTGCTCACCACCTGCCGACAGATACCCAGCCTGACCGAGCAGTG
>JANHGB010042437.1:0-19125 GCA_026283785.1 Coracopsis vasa
GCCGATGCAGGGTCCTGGGCTGCCCGCCTCGGTGCTGGCGGCTGCGTTGACGGGAGGGCAGGCAGCTCTGGTTACCGCTTGTCCCAGCGAAAGCTGTAGTGTTTCACTTCGCGGCTTCGAATGAGTTTGTTGTGATCAAGGACTTTAAACTCTGCCTGTGGCAGCGATGGAAACCAGGCGGAGGGCTCCATGGGCAGCCTCACATCAACATGGGAGAAGTCGGGCACTTGAGATGGCGCTCATAAAATGATGCCGGGGCTGCTGGCTGCTGCCACATTCCCAAGGGATCTTTCTCCCCTGTCTGGTCATCGCTGCTGGTGCTGGGCTTCAGTGCCTGTCTCATACACCCAGGCTGGTGGGGTTACAGAGGAGTCCCACAGCCAGATGCTGGCCTCCATGTGTCTGCTGCATTCCACTATGAAAGGCCATTACTGTGCTGTACAAGCCCCTCATCAGGTGCTTTTATCAGCCACATTTCCCCCTGACATCCCAACAGAAGTGTTAAGAGCTGTCCTTATCCAACTTTCTTCCCATGTAGGCGTCTCTAATCCCAGCTTGGGGACGGTAGCTGTGGCTGACATGAGCCACACTCCATCCAGAAGCACATTAAGAAGGCAAAACCATCCTCTGGCTGTGAGAACAGAAATGGCTCCTCGGGGACCGTGGCCCATTGGATAGAGGAGAGGGCAGAAGACTGCCCTCCATGCTGGCTAGTGCTTCAGCAGGGGCAGTTCTGTGGCTGAACATTTTCCCTGCCAGCTGGTTAGCTGGCAGCTGATCTAAGCAGGCTGGTGCTGGGGTCCCATTCCCTGTGGCAGCTCAGGGAATGACTCCCTGGCAGACACAGGCTTGGGTTTGTGGCATTCCCTGCTCTGGGAGTGTGACCGCTCTTTCCCTCTCCCTCGGACCCCGGTCTTTTGGGGTTGCCAAGCTGTGACTGTGCATGGAGCACACCCCAAATGCCAGGCACTAGGGAATTTGTGATGGCTGCGTCTCAGTGGGTTTGGGTGAATCTGATCCACACCACCGTCTTCCAGCCCCATCGGCCACAAATGCACACACGTCTGGTGGCTCTTTCTTCCCTACTCCAGCAAAATAATTGGCACATTGACTAAGGAGCAGTGGCTCACAGCTGGCACAGATCAGCCATGGCTCGCTGGCCCCAGCCGCTTCACTTTGAATTTGCTCGCTTGCTGTTGCCTCTTCCTTCCCCCTTTTCCTCCCAGAGACACACAAAGAGAACTGGCAGGGCTGCCTGCCAGCACGGCGGGTACCACTCACCTTGCCAAGCAGGGCCCCCTCTGTGCCCCCTCCCAGGCATCCCCCCAGCTGCTTCACCCCCCTGTCACCATTGTGTTCGCTTGCCTTTGAAATTGGCAGGACACATTGACTATGCTCAGATGATGAAAAGAGAGGAAGAAGCACCTGCTAGTGTTTGGGGCTTGGGTTTAGAGCAGTGCTTGTGCTGAATACATACACCCTTATTTGGGTGCTTGGGGACGGAAGAGTTGGAGAGGGGCTTTTATTCTGCTGCTGACATATTCAGCCAGAGCACAGTGTGGCAGTTTTCAGTCTGTGGTTTTCCCCCACTTCACACACACACAAAACTATTATTTTTAAGCACTTTATGTGCTGAATATTCAAGTGGTTTTTACCTTGCAATGGTAACACTGTTTGGAAGGACTAAATGGACTAACCAGCAGCATTTGCCCTGTTACAGTAGTGACAGTGTGCATTGTCACCTGCATACATCATGCCTCTTGAAAGCATTTTGGGACCACAACAACTTCAACCTATAAGACACATTTTAATACCTAGGAGGAGACAGGCAGTCTCTAACATCAAGAGAGAAGTGAAGGACATTTTTCCTGGATCTGGGAACTAATAGAATGAGGGTAAACTACTTGTGCCAGCTGGTTGTCGGCAGTTTGCTCATTTCCAAGGCATAGATCCAAATGGGTGACCAAACCCAGGCTTGGACTTTATTCTCTCTCACTTCCTATGACTTTTTCATGGGTTTTATTAATGTATATACAGAAGGGGGAGAAAGGTGGGCCTTGAACATTTGGCCTGAAGCAACTAGAGGTTATGAGCCCTGTATGTTCCAAACCAGGCAGCAGCTCAGGACTGCCCATGCACAGATTGCTGGTAACAGTGAGGTGCAGCCTGGTGTCACACAGGCATAGCAGTGAGTCTGATGGTGGTACTGATGCATTTGCTTGGCATTGCACCTAAGCTAATAGCCCTGGGTTTGTTAGCTTGGGCACAACACCACAATGACTTCAGGAGAGCTGTGCTGGCTCCCAGCACACCAACCAGGGTGCCTCTGGGCTGTTTCCCCCAAATTCTGGTGCTGGTTAGGCACAGACAACTTGAGGGACAGGACAGCTACGTCATTCAGGGTCTCTTTTCATTACTTTTTGTAGTATTTACTAAAGGTGAAGGCTCAATAGTTCCTCAGCTTTTGTTCCTGCCTACAAACTGGAGATGACCCAGAATGGGTGAGCTAAGGGAGTGCATGGAAACAGCTTTGTCACTGTGATCACTGTGATGCCCTGCCTGCCCTCTCTTCCTTTTTTCGCATTTTCAGCCTTCAGACTTGCAGAGCATCTTACACCTGAATCTGCCTCATGTCTCCACACAGGGCCTAAGAGAAGGTTTTGGGGAAGCAATTACCACCACTCAGATGTATAGTCAGCAGAGCTCTACATGGTTTAGCTGCTGGATTCTAGGATTGGAGTCACCTCATACAAAAGGAGGTCAGTATATCAAGTTAGGTGAATTGTATCCAAAGGGTTTTTCCCTCTCCCCACTGACTGTAAAGGAGTCCAGGACATATGGCTCCACTATAATTTTGGGAGAGAGTAATCCCACTGTTGCAGTATAGAGGTCCTTAAGTTTTCTAGTAACCCAGGGCTTTGCACTGGAGATCTGCCTTGATCCCCTGCCGTTGCAGCAGGACTCCTCACATTCCTCATCAATTCCCTGAGAGACTCCCAAGGCACATGGGTCTCCACTAATAACCTCTGCACAAGGCATACCAGAGCTGACTGCTATTATGCTGGTGGCAGCAGCACTAGCCTGTATTTATTTACTGCGTAAGATTGGAAATGGAATTATGGAGAGATTTGGGGTTGATGCCTGGCCTGAGGGGCTGCAGAGCCTTTACCTTTCAAGTCATCTTCCTGACTATCCGATGTCAGCCTGCTGGGGCAGCGGAGGGGACTTAGCTCTTGCAGGGGGAGCCTGGGCCAGCGGTTCTTGTGTCATCTACCAGGTGCTTCAGTGCTGGGTATTGAGGGTCTGGGAGCCGTACCACATCAGCCGCTCCATGGAGCTGGCTCTGCCTGCCCAGGTATTGGGCAGCTGGATACCAGGAATGTTCCACAGGTTGAGTCTGACTTAGTAAATATTAGTTTGCCAAATTGTTTGCAGTCAGTGAAATGTAAACTGTTTCCTGCTAAAGGGTCATTTCTCTAAAAGCTGAAGGCAGTGAAGTTAGGAACGCTCACTTTGCATCAGGAGACGTGATGCCTCAGTCATCGAGTGGGAAAAAGCCCTGAAGAAGTGAGAGGTGCAATGATGAAAGGCCACGAACAGCTGCTGAAAGTGCTCGTGAAACAGGAGTAACTTTACATAAATAACTAAAACAGATATAAAGCTTGGATTGATTAAATGGTTGGATTCAGGAAAGCAGGTCACCTGCTGGAAAGCAGCTTATGTAGGTGTGAGGTGATTCAGGCTATTTCTGAAGAGGGAAAATATGCAACAGCTTGTTGGCTAAAGCACAGACTATCCCACTCCTAAGTAAGGCCACAGACTTCCAGTGACCCTTGTCATCACCCTTGCAGTCCCTCTGCTCTTAGAGAGTACTAATGTCCCTCTGCCTGCCCTTCTGCCTCCAGAACCAGAACACACGTGCACAAATGCACACACACATGTATAAACAATTCCAAAATTGCTGAAATTCATTCACCTACACACAAGCAGTTTCAAAGGTGAAATTCAGAAGTGGTGAACCTTTCTGCTGTCAGTCAGATCACACGCAGAGCTCCATTTAGGTAGCATGATGGCCAAAATCACCAGTGGAAAATATGAGCACTTGAAAATCAGGACACGTTCATTTTTGTGTCTAACCTCAAATAACTGCTGGGAAATACCTGATGACCTCCTCTGAGGACCTTGCAGGTTGCTGTAGGAGCTGGAGACCTTCAAATCTCTGTGACCACATGGGTCAGCTGTCAACTGCTACCAAGCCTGCCTGTGTGATCAGGTAGGCTGGAAACAGAAAAGCCATTTGCTAACTCACAGTTTCTTGCTGTGACTTGCAAGAGGTGGGGTCCAATGGCCTGGGTGATGATTGCAAAATGGCTGGCAGAGAGCCTGGATACACATCCTGGCTCGTCTCTACTTTCTCTGTAATTTGGCCCAAGCAGTCAAAAGCAAATGAGGGAGGATGTAGCAGTAACATGGAGTGAGCTGGAGAGGTTAGAAATATGAGCAGGAAATGACCAAATTAGACTGGGAAAACTGAAGAACATTAAGACATTTGGGGGAAATAATTTGGAACACTGCTAGTGAATAGGACAGAAAAACCTAGAAGACAGGTGTGTCAGTTAGCAGCCTGCAATATGGGACAGGACAAGCCTATGTGATTTGTTGCTGCCCACTGAGGTATAGCACCACAGAGTAAGGATATGCTGGTGTTGCAGCAGGGCTTTGCCAGAGCTGCATCTGGGCTGCTGCAGTCGTTACGGTACACCTCAGGCCCAGGGTGGTGCAGACAGGCTGGAGGGCTTTCAAAGAGCACCACCACACGAGAGGTGGGAGGGAATGGCTGGATGAGGAAAGCCTGAAAGAATTCTACATAAACAACTTTTCCAAATGATGACTAAAAGAGGAGGAGGATATGATAACCCTCTGCAAGTATTTGAAGGCTATAAACACCAAGGGTGGCTCATTTGGGATGAGATTAGATGTAATGGGATGAATTTACGGGCAGGAAAATATGCGTTTTATGCAAGGACACAGGTACAAAGTAAGAGAAGGTTGTAGAGCTTCCCAGAGCAAGGGTCAGAATTCTCTTTGGCATATATAAAACTGCTTCGAGTATGGAAAGAAAACAAGGCCATGTGCTGCTGGAGCAGTTCAGCACATGAGAAGTAGATGAGGTAGCTCCTTTACCTTCAGGTATTTTGCTGTGGGACTCGCTGTTCTGCAGAAAAGAAAAACTCACATTCATTGCCTTGCTTAAAGTTCCCACCAGAAGCAAGTTGAGTACAAAAGTAGGTGACAAGACTCTTTTCCCATGCTGGTGAAGGTCGTTGCTCGTCATAACCTGGAACTTCCCCTGCTTGGACAACGAAGGAGGTGCAACATCCTGCTTTGTGTGGGTTTTATTGAGGATGACCAAGAGGACGTAAAAAGAGATAGTCAGCTGCGGCCAGCTATCACCTGCCTCACTGGCAGCATGCCGGCAGTGGTGAGGTGTTTTCATCCCACACTACGTTCTTCCTGGAAATGAAATTCATATTAAGTCAGGGTGATAGTGACAGAATGTTTCTTCTATCCTGTGGCAGTTGATTGCCCTCTGGGAAATGAGGCAAATAGGCTTTACACATCTCCAAAAGGAGCTTCCATACTGGCGTAAAAATTGAGCTTGCAGTCTTGTTCCTGCAGAAAGCAAGGCCTGGTTGGACCCCTTCTCATCCATGGAGGGAAAGAGATCCTTATATCGAAGTTTTCCCAGCATGGCTGCACCTTTTTAGAAAAGCAGGAAACACATACACTGCTCTATTGAGAGGTCCA
Organism: Coracopsis vasa; assembly: GCA_026283785.1. Taxonomy (NCBI): domain Eukaryota; kingdom Metazoa; phylum Chordata; class Aves; order Psittaciformes; family Psittacidae; genus Coracopsis; species Coracopsis vasa. The sequence continues at coordinate 5,809 of JANHGB010042437.1, forward strand.
TCCTACACAGCTGTCAGCCCACCTTGCATGCTGCTGCCGGTTATAAAATGTTTGGATGCTTCAGGCCCTCTGGCCAGCACAGTAAACAAAGAGAGAAACAAGAAAAGCTAAGGAGTTTCAGGGAGATTTTCTTCATCTTACAAATGGTGAGGTGGCACATGAGGGAAGCACAGGTCCCTTCCCTCTCACTGGAATTGATGCAGAAGGTGAAGTCATACCTCTTGCCTTTCAGCGCCTATCTTGGATGTCCTGGGTCACTCTTTGGGTGTCATTTGTGGTCCCATGACCACACAGCAACTCAGGTGCTCAACTTCAGCTGCCCCAAGCTGTAGTGCAATATGACTATCGTCATACAATATGACTACTGTATCTGCCTAACAGATACAGTACAAACGTCCACTCTGTTTATTTATTTTCTAAATAAAACCAATAGCCAGGCACTCTTTGGTGCAAGAATTGGAATTTGGTGCAATGGAGCAAGAATTTTTGTCAGGAAAAGACATTTTGACACAGTTAAACAAATCTATACGTGCAATCTATTGGGAGTGTTTGTTGGCCAGGTAGCCAGTGGATGAGCTATAATTAATTCCTGGATTGCAGCAGCAATCAAACCAGGGAAGGGGCACTCCTGTTTGACTGCTAATTTTTCTTCACAGCAAAAGTGAGGCACAATTTTTCTCCTCCTGTTTTGTTCAGACTCTTTGCAGGCTTTGGCTTTTATAGGCATTTTAAAGGAAAAACTCAAGACTTGGATGCAATCCTGTCACCTGCTGATGGCTCTCTCCACTCCAGTCAGTGTAAAGGAGGCAGAAAAGGTTTATTCCCCCCTCTGTCTCTCTGTCTTTCTCTCCCACTCCCCTAAATCTGTGTAATCTATAGAGGCTGGGGTATTCAGTGCTGCTCAGATCCTGTACTGTGGCTCATTAAAATGTCAGGCTCACCACTGCACACCCAGGGCACTCATTCCTATTGACATCAGTGGATAATGAAGTTGGTGGGAGCTGGGGAAGCAAAAAAAGCCCACAACTTTCTTTATGACGAGATTAGCAATCGGAGTAGCTTTAAATTACATTAAACTCCGCTTGTGTCATTAAGCGGAGTTGTCAAGCTGTCCAGTCCAACACAAACACACAAACATTTCAATAAGTTTTCTCTTCTTGTGTGACTCAGGAAAGAAACGTGTGTCTGACACTCACCCATGCTGCACTGACGGGCTGTGCCAAGGCTTTCATGGTGCCGGTGATGGGCAGTACATGAGGAAAATGGATTTTGCTGCTGTATTTCCAGCTTTTATAATGCATCACACAAAAGTGTTTAATAAATACAGAGTAAAGTGAAACATAAATCATTCTAAGAGAAGCCTGAGGTGATCTGAAAGCCAGCACAGATCTGTCACTCTGCTTCCCTGGGACAAAACCCTTCCATCCCTTATTTCCAGACTGCAGAATTGAGTTAGCAGCTACTACAAACTCAGTTGTTCTTTATCTAGTTGCTTCCAAACCTTATCTAACATATTTCTTAATGGGAAGACAAGACTGCTTACAGAAATAATACAGAACCTGAAAATAAACATTGACCAGAGCTAAAATTTCACTTTGGAACCCTGAACTATTGCTGTCTGTCACCTTCCTCACATTTAAAAGGATCTTTGTATTTTCACATTCAGACAAATACATGCCTTTTCCATAGATGAGGCTCTTATATCCCCAAATATGTCTAATAGCACTTCCAGTTTGATTCTGGAAATTATTTTAATGAGGATTGTCTCTCTTCTAATAAACTGATATAATGGAAGCTCATTAAATATAACTGAAAGGTTTCTCTTGTACTAAATCATTGTAATATTTTATCATGTATGAAAGCATAGGTGATTCTCAGCACTGCAAAACATCCCATACATGAACTTGTATGAACACACGATTTTACTGAGGAATTATTTTTTTCCCTGGGTTTTCCCCAAAGAAAAGCAAAGACTTGATGCTTCTACTTCAGCTCTCATTTTCTGCTGCACTGGACATTTCTTAGGGAAGTCAAGGGGACCTCGCAGCGGCCACGTCTTGGTGCACATTGCCCTGTGGTTTGGTCATAGCACAAGACAGCACCGGTCAGCAGTGCTGCTCCAGCACCAGCTGCTTGGGGAATTTTCAAGTAAGTGCTAAAAGGGGCCAGGACCTGTGTGGCACAAGGCATTTGATTACCATGTTAAATACTCACATGTACATGTCAAACAGTGCCAGCTGAGCAGGAAAGCAGCATAACTCACTGTTTGAAGGAAAAAGTCGTATTTGCAAACTTTCCTCCCTGCCTAGGTTGATTGTTGCCTTCTGAATAGTAAAGGGGAATCTGGTTTTTTGGAAGCAGGACATACACTGGAGCCCCTTATTAAATGAGCTGGCTGAACTGCAACTGCTGAAGGCAATGGTGAGAACTCGCCAGTTTCTTTTGAAAAGCATCCTCTTGTTTTGGGCATGGCTTATGCTGTGCAAGTTTATTGCAGATGCTGAACACTGCCTCAGAGGGTAGGGGCATGCACTTTGGTGTAAATCATTACACATTTCTGGAACACTGAACAGCTGCCAGAACAAGTTATCTTGCTCCACCTGGAACCAAGTGAAAAGGAGATTTCTTTCTCTTTGATTCCTCGGTGTCTCAGCCAGATGAACTTGGAAAGTCCACCTGCCAAATTCACACGGTTTGAAAGGGTTCATATTAAACCTATGGGACCTTACTGTGCTTTCCAGAGCTTTCTCTTGGCATCCTTCCTCTAGCAGTCACTTCCAGCTCCAATGGCCCTAAAGCCTGACACAAAGGAAAATACCTCAGTCACAGTCCTTTAGCTGCCACCTGGCATGAAGCTGGCCCAGCACGTACACACTCATTTCTCCCATTTGGGCCATCTTCACTGGAGGGCCAAGCAGTAGTGTCCTGTGCAGGCAGCAGAGGGCAAGCAGGTATCTCACCCAGGATCGGTCAGAAACAGGCATGGTCCCACCGCAGCCACTGTGGCCCTACAAACATTTGTTCTGGGGACAGAAAGCACTCACACTTAAAAAAAGCCAACAGAAAACCAAAAGCCAAAGAAACCCATCATCCCTCCACAAGATCTGTTCTAGAGACACTATGAGGTGGTTTAAGTGTAAGGAGTAACATCAGCTTTCAAACCACCAGTCTAGAGCAGTGCTGGTCAGGAGGGGCAGAAGTGCAGCCTTGCTGATAGGTGCTCCAGGGGCCCACAGGAAGGAAATCAATGCTCCTTTGGGCCTTGTGTTCTGACACAATCCCTTCCTCATTATTGTAGAGAGGCAGCTAAAAAAAAGCTGCTGCTGTCAGAGAAGAGGGGTAACGGTTGGACTTGGTGATCTTAAAGGTCTTTTTCAACCTGATTGGTTCTATGATTCTATGATAAGGGACAATTGTTTTAAGTGGAAACTGAGTAAGCTTAGACAGGACATAAGGATGAAATTTGTTTTACAATGGGAGTAGTGAGACACTGGAACAGGTTGCCCAGAGAAGCTGTGCTCATCCCTGGAAGTGTTCAAGGCCAGGTTGGATGGGGCTTTGAGCAGCCTGATCTAGTGGAAGGTGTCCTTGCCCATGGCAGGGGAGTTGGAACTGGATGAGCTTCAAAGGTTCCTTCCAACCCAAGCCATTCTATGATTCTAAGAGCCACATGCAGCAGAGGGCCAGTGAAGGGGGAGCTGAGGCTGCTGGGCACATTGCAGGGTCAGGCAGGGCGTAAAGACAAGACCCTGCAAGGCAGCCTTGACCAGGCATGTTTTGGTCATTGACTACTGGTCATTTGGACTCAGTATGCTGTAAAAACATATCAGATCACAAGGTTCTGGCTGCTGGGAGCTGATGAAAATGAGAAGGCACCTGGAGAAATCTTGGAGCAGCAAGAAAGCAGGAGGTTGGAGGCAAAACTGCAATTCTAAAATCCCTTTCTTCTCTAGAGTTTCACAGTCTACTAGGTTTGGCCTGAGCTGACTTGAAAGATCTGGTGTGTTTCCTGTTACACATGAAAAATGACATACACACCAGTAACATCAATATTATTATAATATTTTAAATTTGACTTCACACGTAATTTTTACTAAAAATATGTATTTTGAGATTTATAGTTCATCTTAGCCTGGCTTTCATCATTGAGCATGACCGGAGTTTTGGGAAGAGTGCTGAGATACTGGGTCTCCCAGGCAATGCCCGTTGCTGCCCAGAGCTGAGTCAGTAGTGCCAATATGTGCCACCTGAATCTTTAATAATGTCAAACAGCTTCAAAACACTGGCATCTGCTCATGAAGTTTGCAGTTTAAGTGATTTCTCAGGTATGCAAGTCAACACTCCCTACCTGGAACCTTGCTTGGAAAATGTTTGACATTTCTATAGCAGGCATTTGCTCACTTAGGAAAAAGTTATCCAGAGAAAATAAGGGCTTTCTACTCAGCCAATTCTTAGGCACACCACGAGTGAGCCTCTGTTTTCTCTACGTTGCCATGTTTCTACAAGGGAGAGATGCACCACGGCCATCAATCTTTTTGCGGGCTTTTCCCTTCCTGCAGGAACTCTGCTTCCCTGCTGATACACTGGCATATTTTGTTTTATTTTCACTTGACAACTCACTAGCAGAGGACCAGTAAAACTCGGGGGTGTTTTAATTATTTAACTAGGGGTACTTGTAGATGCTCAATAATGTAACAAATCTTGCAGAGGGATTTCAATTTTCACCCAAATAGCAAAGTCTCTGGCAGAAGTTCAGTATTTTTTACAATTTAAGCAGATCTTTTTAAAGCCCAACTGTATTTTAAAATGTCTCATCTTTTTTTAATGGCTTTGTGTACATACCATGGGGATTGGGCCATATAATCACATGAAGACTTGGATAAAAGCCAATCCAGATCAGCTGCTATTACAGGCACAAACCAAACAGGGTTGGGTTTTTTTTTCCTTCACTTAAAACCAGGAAACAAACAGGACTGGAGCTGCATTGGTTGCCAGCAAGACAGAGGTTAACCCCAGCATGAAGAATCCGGGGTTGGATTCATCTTTTAGCACCAGGCACATTCACCAAGGAGGGCATGCGTGTTGCTGTTATGCACACACATACATATATGGAGAGAGCATGACAGCCAAGCATGGTTATATACACCAAACCTCCCCAGACCTGCCCCATGCACCAAAACAGGGCTGTTTGATGCCGAGGTGGTTACAAAGCCAGGCTGGAGTCAGCACCCTGCTCACTCAGCAACTCCAGATATATTCCACAGCTTGCCCAACTAGGCCCTTGTGCTTTAGTAAACCAGCGCAGGTCTGGGGGGAGCTCACATCCCTGCTCTTCCCACCACAGCTGTCCCAACCTCCAGCCCTGTTTCCCCCACACATCAGCACTGGGGAGCAGAGCCTGATGACACAGTGTGGTCCAAACACATATTTCTTCCTTATAAAACCGCAGAACAAGACATTTGGCTTCCGTTACCAGAGGCCTGGAGTATAATTAATCCACCCTATCTTGCATTTTTAATTACCTCTGCACTCAAGTATCCAAGTCTTTCACAACCCCAATACTTTTAAGATGCAGGGGAAAATATTACAGCCCTGTTTTCACAGGAAAAGAGGCTGAGGCATAGAGACTCTGAGTAAGTAGGGCAAACAGAGAAAACCCGGACCACAACTGAGAACAGAACCCAGATGTACACGGGCTCGTGCTTTTCTTTAAATACAGCACTAAGATCCCTCTCATTCATGATGCCAGTATAATGGTATTTCCTCTCCTGGAATGGTGCATTCAGCTTTGGCCAGCACCCCTCTCCCTCTCTCTCTCTCTGTAAAGTCAGAGGGAGAGAGGGAGAGAAAGGCCAGAGAAGCACAACCAAAACAATTTTCGTTGTGCAAAGGAGCTCCATACAAGGCAAGGAAGAGAAGCAGGAGCCTTTGGAGGGCCATGAGGTGCTCTATGCCTGAGGAAGCAGGAGGCAGGCCAGCAAGCTGGCAGCACGGGGCTGGGCTTCAGCCAACCACAGTGTACCAGGGCTCAGTGTCAGAGAAGTCGGGCTCAGCGTGGGTCTGCTTCTGTTTTCTCTGTGTGCTGGAATGAGCCATTTAACACTTTGGGGCTTATCTACTGGGTTGGGGGAACTTTGGCAGGATGTTCAGAAGTGCAAGTTTAACATGTGCCAGCTACCTTGAACTCCCCCGGTCAGCCCAAATGCAAGGCAGGTTTCTGCACTTGTGAGTGACTGCTCCCAAAGGTGCTCTTAGACCTCTTGTGTATATACAGGCAGTTTGTGCACAGTATCTGGACATATATGTGTCATGATGAATGTGCTGTGCAGTGCAACCTTCATAATGTATACAATGGTTCCGGCAGAAGTAAGCCCTTATTCAAGAAGAGCAAAGTTCAGCTTCACCAAACCTGAAGACCTTCAGATGCACCATGGTAGTAGAAATGCGCAGTTTTTTCAAGCCTTTATTGTTCCAGCATGGCCTGTCTCAAGTACTCCCACCCTTAACTGTGCAATGGTAAAATGACATTTACCTAAGGAAAAAGAAAAAACTTGAAAAACACAAGAGAATAAGTTCATGAAGTTCATGGGGCAAAATGGACTCCAGTGGTTTAGGGAAACACCTCCTGGGAGAATTTGGAAAAATCTTTGTTTAACAGAGCTTTTGAACCATGAAAAAAAGAAGCAAAAAAGGTTTCAAAAGTTTTCATGGAGCTCTTCCAGTTTATGCTTGCAACCTACAGAAGAGGGCACCTTGTTTAACAAAAATCTTGCTTTCTGAAAGCAACATGGTTCAGCATTAGAGTTTGGAAGATGCACAGTTCCACTGAAGACACTGGTTTTGACTCCAGGTCTGTGTAAGAGCCGTTAAAATGCAAGTACATTGTGTGCTTTGCTGTAAGGTAGCTGAGAAAGGCTCACAGCCCAGGCTTGGAGGTTGCTTCCACAACATGGGGAAAGTCCTGATGGGCCCTCTCGCCTGAACTGGCTGCAGGACTGTGTCCTCCTGCTTCAGCTCTTTCACCCCAAACACCAGAAATCGCAAAGGCATCCTTTCCTCCACTGCATCCAGATTCTTTATTGCCTCTGGAGGTCCAGGTGACCTTGCATTCCTGATACCACATCCTTTGACTTGTACCTTTGTCTCCAAGAAGGCCTGTTTTCCATCTAGGCATACACAGTGACCTTAGCAATTCGTTCTCCTTAAAGCCAGGGGCCTTCTGTGAGAAAGCACCTTTTCCCACATCTGTAGTTCTTGTACACACTTTGAAATCTGAGATATACTTACGGTTCTGCTCCATTGCTTTGTGCACATGTTAATGTGAATGTGGAATTTCCATGCAACTTGAGACAGAGATTTCCTCTGGTATCACATACATGATCTGCCTCAACCCTGTAGCTTAGGGATCCCTTGGCAACCTCTGTCAGCCATTTTTAGTTTGCACAGGTCTCTCCATTCCCATTTACCCTCTTGTGCAAGGAGACTCCTATAAACGTTTGCCTATTATCTTCACTATGAGGGTGGTGAGACACTGGCAAGAGAAGCTGTGGCTGCTCAATCCCTGGCAGTGTTCAAAGCCAGGCTGAATGGAGCTTTGAGCAACCTGTTCTAGTGGAGGGTGTCCCTGCCCATGGCAGGGGGTTGGAACTGAATGATCTAAAGATCATTCAGTACCTTCAGTCCCAAACCAGTGTATGATTATATGATCTCTAAAAATCTCTTCTGCCATGATGTCTATGAAAAGCTTTCTTAAAGACCACTGTTTGTTGTTTATGATGCTAATTCTGTCTCCCTGCTTGCTCAGCCCCAGGCCTGCCTGTACTGTGAACTGCCTGGGCAGGACCAAAGCTTGTCATTTCTTTAGCACAGGGGGAAGACAGTCCAGGATGAGTGATACTCTGTGAGACAATAATAAAAGTGGTAAACAAATAATCAGACTAATGCAAGAGAAAGTACTTACTGGAACACTGGTAGGAGAGATCAAACAATGCCTCTAAAAAAAGCAAGTTATTCTAAATGCCATCTTCCTTTACCCAAATCAAACCATCAAGACCAATGCTGGTTTGACTGACCATGTTTGCCCATTTGCCCTCATCAGAACCTGCTTCCCCACTAATTCCCCAAATTCTGATACTCTTCGCTTTCAGAGCCCACAAACATAAATCAACTAGAACTAAAATTAAATTTACAGCATCAAAACCAGTCACATTTGCAAACAGTCTAATTCCCTGATGCTCAAAAGCACATCACATTATAATTTATCAACCATCACATTTTTAATGATGTCAGACATTTGTCATAAAATCACCATTAAATTGGTAGCTAATGGCTTCTAATAAATGTCAAAATGAACTTGCAGATGCCTATTTGAAATATATTAGGAGCCATTAAACAGCAATTAAAAGGAAGTTTCACAAATAATATTTTATATTAGATATGTCACAGAGCCGCACAAGGAAGGGACAGTGACATTTTGAGGAACCTCTGCAAACACCCCCTTGTGCCACATATTTCTGCAACAACAGCCTATACACTGCCCTGGAGAGCAGCCGATACTTCCAGGGCATCCAGAGCTCTCCCTGCAGGATAAAGCCCTAGTCACTCAAGATGTGGCTGCCGTAAGTCACTGCTTTAAGTGACTTGTGTGGGCAATGGACAGTATGTAGGGTAATAGCATCATCCCCTCTATCCCTTGTCCTGTTCTGGTCCAAAGGCAGAAGGATGGCCTAGACCATTTCCCAGTGTTGCCCTCCTGGATGCCAGGAGGTGCTGGGATGTGGGGCAGGAGGGGAGAGCTGCTAGCAAATCCAAGATAAACGGGCAGTGACATTTGCTGGTGTTTGGAGGGGATGGGCAGGGAAAGATCTCCAAGAGGGGGGGTACAGAAGATTTTGGGGAGGATGAGTGGAGAAAGAGACATGAACAGCCATTCTCCCTCTGCAAATATGAGTGAGAAAGAGAGTTACAAAGTTGGGTACAGGGACAGCCTGAGGCCACCTCATATTGAAGTTTGCGTATGCACTAAACCCTGAAGTGTGCATAGTTTACTACTGACTTAAAGAAAAGAGCTCACAGCACTGGCACTAGCCTCCCTACCACCTTTTTCTTCAGTCCACACTTGAACAAAGCTCACCCTGGTGAGCAGTTCGGTATGAGCACATCCCAGGCTCTCTTAGGAGGGCACTGAAGACCTTTGCCTTGTGGCTCAAAGATTATTTTCATCTGTTACAGAATCATAGAATCATTTAGGTTGGAAAAGACTTCTAAGATTAATGTAACACTGCCAAGTCTACCACTAAACTATGCCCCTGTACTTTGAAAATGACTGTCAGACATGTAACCTTTAGACATTAACAAGAATTTCATGGTATTCACTTGCCTATTTCAGCCCAGCCACAGCTTAGAAATAGTTAAAAAGAAGAACTTAATCCCAGCTTGCACCATTGTCAGGTTCTCTTAAGAAAGCAGCTTGCTTTCTCCCTTTTTTCTCTACTCTTGTTTTTCCACATCATTCCTCACAAACAGGAGGGAGGGAGCGATGGGACTGGATGTGACCATTAATCCTGCCGGAGCTCAGGCCAGTACGGTGAGAATTAGGTAAGCTGGAGGCTGTGGAGCCCGATGGGGACAGCACGTTCTGGTGTGCTGGTCAGGAGAGCCAGCAGCAAACCGGCGCCTTACACAAGTAGGTATCAGCAGCCAGTAACAGACCCATTGTGTCAGTACACAAATATGTTGTTATGCTCCACCTTCCATCCTATTTGTTTCTTGCAGTACTATGGCTACTTTCCTCTCCCATTTACGTAGCTGAGAACTGGTCCTGACACAGAAAAGCAAGGAAAAAATCCCATTCCCTGCACGCTCCCCATCGCTCACGCTGTAAAGGACCTGTTTATACAACTGTGGGAGAGGGTGTGTATTTGCATACTAAATGGAATCAAGAAAATATGTAACATATGTTGCAAACAGAACTGATGTCTAAACACACATGTAAACCTGGGCTAACAGGTCCTGCCAAAATATTTTAACCATCTGTTTCTGCTTAGATGTTTTTGAACAAATTACTTTTATTATGTTAATTTATTTTACTGTCAACAACACCAAATGACAGAGTTGCCACTAAACAACATCATTATATATCACATTCTGGCATAACACCAGCAGTTTTTTAAATGCGGCAGGAATAAATGCATATTAAAATGTCAATTTGTTTAAAATCTAGTTCAGGATGGTAAATACATCTGCACAAATTCATCATGTTCCAGCAGGCACTGCTTGCACGGAGACCGGTTTAAGATAAGGCGCTTCAGTCCTGCCTGGATGCCTGGCTCCAGCTTTGAAGTTGATCCCAAAAGGAGAGGGAGGAAGGGAGCAACGTGGGGGCAACTCACATTTTAAGAAGTAGTGATTAAACTTCCTATGGGTCTGTCTTCATTTGCAGCATCCAAGAAATGCCCCTTACATGAAGAAGAACTGAAATTGAGATCAACAGCAAAATAATATTGATCTCCAGCCCAGGTCCACATCCTATCCCCCACCATACGCCACTTGTGTCTGGGCAGGAGGCTCTGCCCTCAGGCTCTGCCCCTGGGCTGGTGTGCAGGGCAGGGACACCCAGTGGCACAGGCAGCTGCTGCTGGAAGCATGTGAGGACACTGAGGGATGTTCTGGGGGCCTTAACATCCTCTCAGAAATCCCCATTAAGTTGCATGGTATCTTCTGGGTTAGCTCTCCTCTCTTGCTCAAATGATTTTTTGCTCGTTGCCCAAAAGTAAGTTTTTGTTTCAGCAGATTTTTTTTGCTGACCCCCCTAAGAAGAAAGATCTTCACTGGAAGTGGAGGGTCCGGCAGTGGCTTCCTCACCCTCCTGGCTGGCCTCCGTCATCACCCGCAAGTATAAAATCATTCCTCTTGTGATTTACAAAGTCAGTACCTGTTGTAAATCAGTCTGCTCCCTGAGTCCTGTTCCCATGTAGACAGTCGTTCACATTTTCCCTAACAAAACTAACCTTTTCTCCAAATAACTGGTGCTAAATCCCATCTTCTTCTCCCGTGCAGGCAGTGTGAGCTTCTCTGGCCGCATTCCTCTTCCAGTACCATTCATGGGGTGGCATAGGCTGCTTTTGTTGCCTTCTCCCCGTCTCGGGGCCACGCTGCACGGCTGTCCTCTCACATCGTTAGAGGACCCAATTTCTTCCAGCTCTGGGCCTGCACATGCATTTATTCCAGTCCCCGGCAGGTCAGGAGAGTGGCCAGAAACCCCAGCCTACCTCAATGAATCCTTTACAGTGGTGGAAAACGATACTATGGCCCTGTGCAGCTGGAAGCAGAGATTTTTATGTGCTTCAGAACACAACTAGAAAAATTGGAGATGTGAGGAGACCTCTGAGTTTTTAGCCAAAAAACTGAAAGAAGACAGAATTTTGCACCCAAATATTCCTTCTTTTTCTCTTGTGCTCATATCCAAAGCGCTGAATCCCATACACCACCACCCCCCACATCTAGTGCAGACCTCTGGGGCTGTCTTGATGATGACCAGGTAGTATAAAAGCAGCAAGCGGGACATGGTAGGACAGGCTAGGCCATTTTCCCTGGTGGCTTTTTATGACCTCAGAGAGAATAAGAGAGAGCAAAATGAGCATGAAATCTTCACAAACACTGAAAACCCAGAATGGAACAAGAGGAAAGTGGAACAAGTAGAAAAGCCCAAGATGAGACCATGAGCACAAGGAGTGCTCTCTGCCCATAATGAGCCACCCTGCTTTCAACAGTTTGCTCTGGGAGCTAAAGGAACTGGTGACAATTAAGCCAGTGTCATTGTGGTATATTACAGGATGTGGTACAACATAAAATACAATCAGACCATGGTCCTGCAAAGACCCATGCATATGTGCAATGATGCACATGACTGGGGCCTGAGTTGTTTCTCCAGCACAGATGGCTGAACACATGCACAAATCCTTGCAGAATCAGAGCCCCAGAGAAGTATGGTTGAGGAGAAACTCTCCTGCCCTGAGAAATCCTAACGCAGCATAACACTGCCTCTGATATTGAATCAATTAGCTGAGAAGCAACCAGCAAGGAAACACAATACTGCTTTCTGGGGATTAAGGAGCAGGCATCTTGGGACAAGATTTTGTTTAAGACAAGGAACAGGCTCCTTTTGATTAACCTCAGCCTTTTGAGAAGCATAGCAAAGAAATACTATGCACATAAATATTTTGATATCTTGCTAACAAATACTATAAGCCATGCCACCTTTGTTTAAACACCCTTCCCCAACATGACAAGGGCTGCTCGTGCAGGATGGTAAAGGAATCATTGTTTATAGCATCCAGTATAGTAGTAGACTTTGCCAAGTGCAGTAACATATGAGAGGCAATGCCACGCAGTGCAAAGCTTGGGGGAATTCCCCCTCCCCTCTCTAAATTGGGGTTTTATGAAGAGAAAGGTTACATGGTTTATATTTCAGGAGTTAAAGTCCTGAGAAAATAAACCTCAGTCCAAGTACTTGTCCAGCATACAACAGATATTCCACAAAATGTATGGGCTGATTTCACGCATATGGCTGCTCATTTTACAAGGGGATGATTAAGATGGTCATGGTTATGTTGGCTTTTAGTCCACACATGCCTCAGCTGTTCTGGATTCATTTAAAATCATAATGTACCTCTGTGTGCAGAAAGCAAGCAGCCAGCACTCCTCTACTCTCACCATTCTGCAAATCCAGCTCTTTGCTTTTGAATGCATTTCCAACAGGATTCTTCAGTCGCTATTGACTTATGCAGTCCATCTTTTCCTAATCACATCCTGCCATCTCCCTCTGCTCTGGCACCAAAGAGACCCATGGAGTGGGCAGGGCTGCCACCAGGAAGAGATGAATTTTTATTGCAGTTTGCTGGCTTCCACCCCCCTTCCTGCTGCTTTTCTTGCTCTTTGATATCTCCCGCCTGGCATTCCGCAGCCGGCCTCCCGAGGGATGCCAGCCCGCCCTGCCCCTGCCTTCCAGCCTCAGCACACTGAGCTGCTCTACTGCCACTTTCGGAGGAGTAATTTGTTGAGAAGTGTTACTGTGCGAGTGCAGTTCACAAGTGCTTTACGCACCACCGCGGACTGAAATACCAGCCCTTGCACCCCAATCCAAAAGAGAAACATGCCTGGCACCATCAGGAGAGCCAGCTTTACACTCCTGGGAATGGAGAAGGATTTTTTGCCGTGGTCTGGGTGGTGCAGCATCATGCAGTCTTATTCCTGATGCACACACACCCCTCACCCCCCCTCCCATTCCCCCTCCCTCCAGGAGGCATGCAGAGAGTG